>JABUQX010116582.1:0-25792 GCA_015478945.1 Trachelipus rathkii | reverse complement strand
TTGCCTCCTTCAAGGATAACGGCTATTGTTGCTGAATGGTCAATATCAGGGATGTCTCTGGTAATATCTAGAGGGGTTCGAAGGGGCATGTCTTGCAACCAAGGTTTCCGCGTGCCAATCTAAATGAATTAGAAATTTACATACAGTCGTTAGTTACCGACCGTGGGTTAGGCAGAAATTAAGTTCCATATATTGCAGCTGAGTTATACAACATAATAATGTACGGAAAGGTTTAAGACGTGAGGCAATTCTAGAAGTAAAGAGGGAGCAAGAATTGAAATTAGTTGAAGAATGAAGGGTCGAGTTATCGGCATATGAGTGGGAATAAGAGTTAGATGTGCAGGTGAGAAGATCAATTATGAAAAGCAGGAAAAAAGTAGGAGACAAGACAGACACTCCTGAGGAACACCACTATTGACAAAAAGAAGAAGAAGTCGCCCCATCAACAACAGCCGATATTGAGCGATTTGAAAGAAAAGCTAGACATAAAGTAAGCGAAAAGAGAAGGAGGAAACCCAAGGAGGGGAGTTTGGAGGAGTGACGCGTGCCATACAAAGCGTCAAATGCTTTGGATATGTCACGCGCCACCACGCAAAGTCTCCCCCGTAGTTGTTTAGGCGGAAAACCATATATATTCTTATATAGGAAAGTATATCGCCGTAGACCTCGAACCCCGAAAGCCGGTACTGCGATCGGAAAGAGTGAATGAGATTCCCAAGATGGTCTAAGAAGTGAGAGTTGAGAAGAGTTTCAAAAGAATCTTAGATTAGAATACAAGTTAGAGCTATAGGGCGATAGTTAGAAGGATCGAGCGGCTTTCCTTTTTTCTGGAATAGGTTGGACATATGCGTCCTTCCCAACACTGAGGGAAATTGCTAGTATTGGGGGACAAGAGAATATAGTGAACGAGGGGCGGGGTCAGCACGGAAGCACAACTCCCTCAAAACTCGGGGAGGAATGCCGAATCCTGGGCCACCGCGCCTTCCTTACGTCCATAGATTTCAGAAGCCCATGCACCCGATCAAATGTAATCACAGGCAAAGGCAAGGACACCTAAGAGGAGAAAGGAGGAGGAAGAGGAATGCCAGATTCGTCCAGTTGAGTTAGAGGAAAATGGAGGCCGAAGAGATTGGCCTTTTCAAGTGGAGTATAAGCAACAGAACCATCAGAGCGGCGAATAAGAGGAAGAAAGAATGATTTACAGAAGTTGTTAGAGATGTTTTTTGCAAGAGGCCAGAAGATTTCTCAGAGGAGACCAAGGAGGTCAGCGCACTTTCGTTTAAAGAAAGTCCGCTTTGCTCGTCGAAGGTATCCCTGCAACGATTTCCTAGCTGAATGAAAATTAGCGGGAGAGATAGGATGAGAATTTTTCCACCACCCGATAAGCACTGTCTCTAGCCTGAAATGGCAAAGAGGAAACAAGCACGATCGAACCATGGATTTTGGAGAGAAAAAAGATTTCGTCGAAGAAGGAATTGAACCTGCTCAATCCCATCACGATTACACTTTCCCACCTTTATCGGCAAGAGGCGAAGCGTCTTTAGAGTCAAAGCAAGTAACTTCAGTTATAGTTAGCGTAGAAACGACGGAATAACCCCCAATCAGCCGCAATTAAAGTGTCAGAAAAAAACGCATAGTGCAGGATGGAGCTGTTGGAGAGAAAAATAATTAAAATTAAGAGTATAAGGTTGTTGTCAGATTTACCGATAGGAGCGAGAGTGGTGTATTTATAGAGAAGAACGACTAGTGGTGAAAACATAGGTCACAGAAGTGTTCAAGAATTGGTTGGGACGATCCGGAATGTGTGTTGGTTCTTTAATTAGTTGCTCCCGATCGTTGAGATACTGAATGATTCGGCCTTCCTCCCACCTAAATCAGTAATGAGAGGACCCCAACCATTCAGTGTTGTGTAACTTGAAATCCCCTTAAATAGAGGAACTCAGTATTTGGTGAGAAGATATAACAGTCTCGTGAGACGTAGTGTAAGGTAATCAAAAAAGGCAATGAAAATCTGTTCTGTTAGGAGAACAGTAGCAGAAGCACAAATTTATGTAGTAGAAGGAAGAAAAGATTTTAAGCCAAAGAACATCGAGTTAGGAGATTCAAGATTCTCGAGACGTGTTAAATGAGTTTAATGCTTAATGTTTAATGTTTAATAGGCACATACTCCACCCCTTTTAGACGGAAATTATGAAAATAAGTTATAGTTGGATATAATTAAACGAGTTAGAGATGAATTCTTAGCCATCTATTTTTTTACATATTACTTTGGGGCTCAAAAGACACCACATTGTGTAAAGGATACTACATTGTGTTTCAGAAAATGTATTATATTAAAATTGTAAAAATAATATATTAAATTAAATAAGTAATCGTTTACTTAAATTCATTGATTATTTGTTGTTGTTATTATTATTAATTATTATTATTATTATTATTATTATTATTATTATATTATTATTATTAATTATTATTATTAATTATTAATTGATTATTATTATATTATTATTATATTATTATTAGACTTATTTATTATTAGACTTATTATTATTAAATGTATTTCGGGTCTCAAAGAACACAGTACTGTGTTGCAATTAGTAGACCCATTTCAGATACTAAGGAAATTACTTTAGGTTATTATAACTGATTAATGTTTTAAAATTGTAAAATATTTGACAATATAATATAAAACTGTATGTGATCTTTGTTATTAAATGATTAACTTGTAATTTCTCTGTAATGAATAAAAATTTTTGAATTGAATTGAATTATTTTAAGTTAAAAGTTCAGAAATTGGAAATATTTATGTGATAATTACGCAAGCCAGAAAAATGTAACTTCAGAGCCATCACAGTGGAGTAGTAACTCACCTTCTACGAACGATGTAATTATCTTTTTACTTATTCACATTATATTAGAGAAACTACTGTTACTCTCCTACTGTTATTATTCACCATGCGCGGTACCTTGTTTGGCCCTACGTTCGAGTGCGAGCGGGAGGAACTGTTAGTAATGCTCTTCTTGGACAGTAGAAGTATTCTCGGTTTCTCTTTTGTCTCGTCGTAGCGTAGTGGTCAAACACATGCACGCTCATCTGCTAAGGTCCAGGATCGTATCCTAGTATGGTGAAAATACATTTGGGGGTATAATATTTATACAAATTTAAGCTGCGGTCCATTGCAGTTCTTTCATTTAATAAAAAATGGCCCCCGGTTTATGGTATTATTATTCACCATGCGCGGTACCTTGTTTGGCCCTACGTTCGAGTGCGAGCGGGAGGAACTGTTAGTAAAGCTCTTCTTGGACCAGTAGAAGTATTCTCGGTTCTCTTTTGTCTCGTCTTAGCGTAGTGGTCAAACACATCACGGCTCATCTGCAAGTGTCCAGGATCGTATCCTAAGTATGGTGAAAATACATTTGGGGGTAATAATATTTTATACAAATTTAGTTACTTCATAAAGAGTTCTTTATTTAAATAAAAAAATGGCCCCCGGTTTATGGTATTATTATTCAACATGCGCGGTAACCCTTGTTTTGGCCCTACGTTCGATGCGAGCGGGGGAACTGTTAGTAATGCTCTTCTTAGACAGTAGAGAAGTATTCTCGTTCTCTTTTGTCTCGTCGTAGCGTAGTGGTCTAAACACCTGTGCACGCTCATTTGCTAAGGTCCAGGATCGTATCATAGCATAGTGAAAAATTAAAATGAATAAGTGGTATTTATATATTATATAATATTTTTATAATATATTATATTATATATATTAATATATATATATTAATATATATATTAAAAATTTATATATTTAATTTAATATTATAATTATATATATTATAATATTATATATATAATATTAATATATATATATATATATATAATATATATTTAGTATATAATAATATTTATATAATATATATATATATATATAATAATTATATATTAATATATATATATATATAAATTATATTATATAATACTAAAGGTAATTTTTATTCCAACATATATATCCATAGGGATATACGTATCCTGGACCTTAGTATAAGATGAGCGTTGCAATGTTATTGTATTGACACCACTATAATATCGATCCACTATATACTGTACGAGTACCAATAAAGTAGATATAATCACCCGAGAGAATACTTACTATCACTGTATCCACTAGAAGTATGCATCCCTAGTACATAAATGCTCCAGATGTCGCGTTTGCAATACCAACGAGCGCGTTTGCTACTCGATAACCGTTCTAGGGGCAAATCAGAATACTCATAAGTAATACCCTTTATTATAGCGCATAGGTCTAATTATGTATAGATATTATCTCGTACGAATAACACAACGCGCCACGATTGACCCCGCAGAGTGTTCTCTTTGGAGTGCTGTCACATTGAGACCCAGGAGCACCTAGGCGATTCAGTTTCAAGGTCTGAGAGCAGCGCGGACTGGGTCCACCTAAAACATGGCCTGGCTGTACCAGAAATGCTAACTCTATTGCATAATTACTTCTTTGTAAACACATTGCACAGCATTTCAAATGGCAGTTTCTGAAGATTATGGTGCATATTTACTTATGCAGTTTATGGCTCAGTGCATGGTTTTAGATAAAATTCGATTTTCAAAATTCCGATTATCTCCTCCTATTTCTTTAGATCACTGTATTTACTAGACTTAAATCCTTCTGTCCATCATAGATTTGAATCGCATTGTAATGAAAAATATCAGAGGCAGCCTTTTGTCTTCTTGTTCTTTCTTCCTTAATATTTCCTGTATGCAATGGGAAGATGAAGACCCAGTAAGTCAAGTAAGTCTCGGTATTTCAAAAACCAAATAACTCACTTGCAGAAACAGGGTAAAATTTAGTCTTTTGTTGTAGTACTGTAGATTAAAGACAGGAACTGTATCGAGATATATAAATATATAGGTACCTTACAGTATATGTACTTTTTAACATAGAGGCTATGAAGAAGTCAAGGCTCAGCGATACCTACAAAGTTGATAGGGAGGAGATGAAAAAGTTTACTAACTGGAATGAGAATCGTTGGAAGCAGATGGCAACGAGACCTTAATAAGACGTGAGGTTGCGGGATCCACCTATTTCATCACATTTATAAAATGAAAAAAATTAAAACTTATTTGGATACCAACGTTAAGCAAAACTTCCACATTTTCCATCTCTTTCTCAAAGTGTTGATAAAGTCTGTAAATCTGGTGACAGAGCCTTCCCATCATGTGTATTGGCTTTGGAGATCGTCATGGCATCTATTTCTTAGCTATTAATGAGCAGGGAGATATGTATAGCCGTTTAATCCAAAGCGGCATTATTCGCAATTCATTATGATATATTGAAGTGTCAACAAGCCATTATCAATAATCTAGAAAATTGCATAACAATCATTTTCCATATTGTTAACCTTTTACTATACTTTACTCTACATTGTTTTATAGAAGCAATATTTTTTCAATTAATCATCGAGTAGGAAAAACATATATTTTTGATGTTATAATTAATATGAAAATAGCAGATCGTGATAAAGATAAACCCACTGCATCTGGATTTTGACCTACCTTAACTTTCTTCCAGAGGAACTAAATCATTTCACTAATTCTCAAAATCTGGCCGCAAGGGCTATACGCATTGGTGCTGGTAATATATAGTGGTTCTATCTGGTGTAGGATCTGTGATAAGTACATTATATATTATATATTATATATTATCCCTGGCTTATGCCCCGTATTATTCTAACATAATATATAATTATCTATTACTCTCTGTTACATTTTTTTTTCCAATTTCTCATATTCCATTTCTTATTTCTTGTTCTATTTCCGGTCAGTTCTATACTTATATATACATAGCTACTCGTTTTATATTTATCCTATAATAATTGTATATACTATATATTACATCATTATTTATTATTAACTATTATTATACAACTTATATTAACAATTTATATATATATAACTAATTCTATATTATCTCACTTTTATGATTTATACTGTAATATGGGTTCACTTAATACTTGCAACACATATAAATGTATGTGTTCTTATATTATTGTACGTCATATACGAATACATTTATCTATAGTCTATATACTATATATTAAATAGTTAATATTATATCTAGTTCATAATTATAAAGTGAGAAAAGCCGGGGGAAAAATGATGTTTTAATTATTATATTTATTATATTTTCATTTAATATTTATAATTATTTATTATATTTATTTATTATTAAATTCTAATTATATATATTATTATATTTATTTTATTTGTTATATTTATTTCTTTTATTTAATTTAATTATATTTATTTATATATTTATATTATTTTAAATTTAATTTAAATAATTTATATAATCATATACTAATATATTCAATATACATATATTATTACTTCATCATAAGCTCCTTATATACTTCATCACAAGGTAATTGGTTTCAGGGAAAGTTATTTGTAATGAAAGTTATTTTATGACAGATTGTGTGAAATAAGGAATGCAAGGTAATTATTCTATGGCACACAGGAATGACTGCAAAGCCACCTTTGCTAATACTACAAGACGCTGATCTCTAGACGTATATGCGAGTTCCGCAAGTACTAGTAAAAGCGTAGAGTTAAATACAGCAGTCTCAGACTTAGTTCATCTGTTAAACTTTTCTCGCGTAATAATGATACGAGCACAAGCTAATGAAGAAGAACGTTGATTATCAATATATTGTTTTCCGTAGAGGTTAGGAGTGTACTGTCTCCTGTTAGTTAGTGTATAAGCTTAGACTACATTTTGAGAGTTGATACGTGTATGATGTGTTGCATTGAGTGATTAGTGTAATACTGGAATATGCGTACTAACACTCGCAATCGTGTATATTACTTGGCAGCAAAATCTCCTTTACTCAACGTAACAATATTTTTGTGTCCGCTTTTCATCGGCCCGATTTACTAGACACTCTTGGAACCAATACTGAGAAGGGATATCACCTGGTGTTCTTAAGGTATGCCAAAGTCTCGTTCCTTATACTGGCTTAACTCCACTGAGCGCAAACGTGACTTATATATATCATATATATTATATATCTATTTAGTTATATTCTAATTTTATATAAGTTATTAGATAATAGATAATATATTAAATTAATATTATAATTATGCTAGCTATTAATCTTTATCTAAAGTATTTAGTATCAAGTCATAGTTATATTTATCTTGTAATATATTGTAATTTATTCTAATTATATATATACTTTATATTTTGGTTTTAACATTATTATTTATATTTTTATATTATATTATTATATACGTTATATATATCTGTAATATATATTTTACGGTAGTAGCCTATATATATACGGTACTGTGGGGTATAGTGTATTTTAGATTTATATATAGTATATATTGAGTTAGAATATGTATTGCTTACTGTGGTCTACCATCCGGCTATTCGCTAGGATGTTATGAGGAGCTGTATAATGTTGATGGAATTAGTGATACAGTTTATCCTTCTTATTGATACTCATTATCTTTTTTCATCACGTAGAAACTCATATCAATAGTGTATAAATTCAGTAAATTATTATCAAGTATTAGCCTTGTTTTCATCACTATATATGGTATTATATATCACCTATTTACTCACCGACTCGTGAAGTCCTAATATATGTAGTATATATCGTGGACTTGATTAGTATGAGTAACTATTATTATACCTCACTATCTCCTTACTTCAACTCCTCGCTATTTATTATCCTTCATAGTATATACTATAAGTAATAATTACGTTATATGCAGTAGTATAAAACTCTTTCTGATAGATAGCTAATAAGCTCATTGAGTAACTTTATTATTAATTAAAAATACGATAAGTGCGCTGTATACTCACTCTATGGTGAGTGAGTATTCCTCCTACATATATGTGGCAGGCATATTTATATATCTATTTGAGGCCTTCTATATATGTACTACCACCTTCTATCTCACTAACTTTGTTATAATATTCTTTCTTTAATCCCTACCTCTTAATATAGCTCTGACTAATATTAGTTTAGATTGCTTATATACCTATACTTACCTCATGATACCATAAGTAGCTCACATACTCTTAGCCTTACTCATCTTTTTATACTCATCACTACTATATCATCTACTGGGCTCTGGATTATTATCCTATTTATACTCCTATATACTCATTCTTATTATTATTATATAGTGGTATATATATGGCTAATCTCATTATTTGCACTGTAGCTTCCAATTTAATATAGATCTAGTGATTGCATAATGGGTACTTTGTCATAACTCTGACCCGTAGGACAGGATCAGGGTGCGATGGTACATTTACCTCCCGTAAGTTTTGCACGGAGTGGCTTATCCTAGTATCTTGAGACTATACTACTGCACCACTTCCGTATTCCCCTATTATATTTACCTCTATTGACCTCATCCTATAAGAATCAAACAATTTCAGCTGTTCAATGATTCAGTACAAAAGAAGAGAGTGCGCCGACATCAGCAAATTCTCTCTCCTGATAAACATTGAGTATTGTCAGCATACACATGATCGAGTTACAATGAGAGAGACGCTTCTTTTTATGAAATTTTGTATTTATCTTTTATTAAAATTGGATGAATTCACACACACCACACACACACACACACACACACACGACAACACCACTCAATATCACTACCGACACCTACAACTAGCTCACTCACAACTATTCACAGCCACACACACTCTAACACGACATCATCATGAAACACACTACACACACACACACACAACACCACACACACACACTACTATCACCACATCCAAACTATCACCCACCACAACACCACACAACACACACACACACACTACACACACACACACACACCAACACACACAACACACACACACACACACACACACACACACGACACACACCACACACACACACACACACACACACACACCCACACACACACACACCACACACACACACAGACACCCACACACACACAACCACACAACACACACACACACACACACACACACCACACACACCAAACACACACACACACACACCACACACCACACACACACACACACACCACACACACACAACACACACATACACACACACACCACAACCACCACACACACCACACACACACACACACACACACACACACACACACACACACACACACCACAACACACACACACACACACACACACACACACACACAGCACATCACACACATCACACACATCACACAAACAAACACACTACACAACACCAGACACAGCTACACACACACACACACACACACACACACGACACTAACAAAAGTACACAACACACACACACACACACAACACAGCACACACACACACACATCACGACAACCACACACTACACACACCACACACACACACACAACCACACGCACACACACACACACAGACCACGCGCACACACACACATCACACACCACACACACACACAACTACAGCACACACACTACACCACATCACGACACACAACAAGCACATCACACACACCAACGACACACGCAACACACACACACACACACACACACACACACACACACACACACACACACACACACACACACACACACACAACACACACACACACACACACACGGATCATCACAACGAGCACACACACACATCAACCACACACTACACTACACAACCTTCACCACACAACCACAACACACATTGTGTGTTGTCGACGAACACACACACACCAGCACACACACACACACACACACACACACACACTTACTTATTGCAGTCATGGGAAAATCAAATTTTTAATTAGTTTTAAAAGTCAAGTTTTGGCAAAATCAAATATTTAGTTGTTTAGGGATACGTGGCTTTAACAACTGAAGTAAGACCTTTCACAAGAGTATTTAAAATGATAGTTGAAAATTTAAAAGCGTAACATTTCTTTATCAAATGGTTTCAGATTTCACATTCATAAATGATTTAAAATACCAGAAAATCGGTTTTAAAATGAGCGCCTTTGAAAAGTTGCAATTTTTGAAATATGGAAATTTTGGGAGAATTAGAAATTATAAAATTATTTAATGACAATTATCAATCATTTAAAAATGTTTCTTTATAGATTTTTTTCAGATTTTTGGCCATTAATTTAGTTTAAAATTGTTGAATAGTCTCTCATCGCTCTTATTTCCATACTGAAATTCTTCTTTGTTCATCAGATTCTGATACTTTATATCTGTTCAAATTGACAAACATTTTGCAATCCAAATTTTTTCTTAAAGCTTCTGTCCGTTTACATCAAAGTTATAGAATTCACTCAGATTTTCAAACTTCTTTAAAGCCTTGTTGCCGCCATTTTAACACAGTTCTTCGACATCGAAAAGAAAGACAGACTTGGATTCATTTTTGTCCATACGAGCAAAATATTTCCTCTATTTCTCTGCGAGGTTGAATGTTTTTCTAACGACTCTCGTCATCTCTTCCTTACTTGTTAACCTATCGTCTCTCGAGGTAGAACCAACTTTCTTGGAGCGTTTTACTAAATAGTTCTTTTTTTTCTTTATCAACATCATCTAGGAAGACCTCCAAATCCAGCGTAGTGAAAGATCGTGTTAGAATAATGCAGCATCTTCTGAATACGATATATACAAATGAGTACTTTATCCCAAAACATAGCATGCCCATAAAATCACAACTCGACATGTAATTAATTGTACAGCTGCTTTGCAGACACTGTTTGTTAAGATAATCTCTTTTTCGTTGTCTTTTATGTCCTCGAGAAGTTGAATATGTGGTTGTTGCAAATCACCAACACCGACTGATTGTTTTTTTTTTCACTTTTCTTTGATTAATAAAAATTTTGTGCCAACCCATCACAACAGTGCTATATCAATATGACCAGCAATTTAGCAGTTCCTCATTTTCGAGCAACTTTAAGATGTCTTAAACAAGCTCTCAGAATCCTGTTGACTTTTCTGGGTAAAACTAAGAAGAACTCTCTCCATCGCCGATTGTTTTCATCTGAAAATCAACGTTCATATATGTTACTACTCTTGACATCTGTTCATACTGTGCTAATTTCATTCTAGTAAATTCGTAGTAAACACCAGCGAACAATGGACGCCATCAAATGAATGAATTTGTTCCAGACAAAAATTGAAAGATAAGTCTAATCTATGGTAACTTTTCAAATGAGTCATAAATGCTGAAATTTTCATATGCTTTCCAATAATTTATTCCACTTTCGTGCTCCAGCGAGGAATGAAGAAGTGAAAAGTCGCGCACATAAATATAAAACACATACAAAATAAAATAGCTTAGAAGAAGAACAGATCTTAAATTAGGAGAATAAATTCCTCACAACTATTGCTTCTAAATTTCAGCTTGAGACAAGTTTTGTTCGTTGAGGGGATATTTGTTAGTAAAAGTGCCCGCTTTATTCTGGGATTATTTTGATTCAACTTTTTTATTCTTTCACAACGAGTCAGGCAATATTATCTTCCATCATCCTAGTCAAACTCAAGAATCCAAGTGTCATGCAATTCAATAATCACTTCTAGTACGATAAAACGAAGCTCTTCTCTGTAAAACTTTTAAGAACTGTACTGAAAAGATATCTCAAGCACTTGTCTAAAGTAACCAAGTACTCGAAATAGAGAAAAAAGGGGATCCAAATATAAATTAATTTTTAAACCATTAGTAGTAATAAGTACGAGATAGAGAGTGCCACATTGCAGAAAGGGAGTGCCACATTGCAAATGTTGCGAAGCAACATTTGCAATGTTGCACGAGAGCCAGCGCGCGTAGCGCGTGTACATATGATTGTATTTTTTTATGTATGTAATTTTATGTACGTATATGTAGACGTAATGAGTAATATATATTAATATTATTATATTATTTACCTACCCTACCCCCCCTTTTATATTTTCGTATGTGTGCGCACCGTAGGTGCGCACATTCGAGTGTATGTTGATGACGCAGTCATCAACATTACACGAGATGTTCATTACACACATACACATTCACGCACACATACACACGTTACCCCTACCCCCTTTTTTTCTCCCCCACCATCTCTTTACCCCTACCTCTTAGTTGTTGTCATTGCCCCTACCCCCTTTATTGTTGCCATTGACGTACATCATCATTCATCTACTCTCTCTCGCCCCGCACACACACACACACAACACTTACGTTTCCGTGCGCGCCCGTTTTTCGCCCCGCCGCCGACTTGGTCCCGCAGCCTTCGCGCCCCGTGTCCCGCTTTCCCGCCTCCGCCACCGCCTCTTCCGCCGCCCACCCCCGTTTGTTATACTCGTTCGTCTTTCGTTCGCTGATTTGTCATTTGAGGGAAGATGCGGTTTTACTACTCCTATCCTCCCCCTCTTAGTCAGCCCCCCATTTGTGATATATATAAAAATTGGCGACGGATGGATTCGAATCCCACGTCCTTTCGGCTGCTCATCACGGTGATCGCCAGGTAAGTATATGACTTATCTGACCGTGCTAAAGCGGCCTTCCAGTCCTAATCTGAAATCATGTTTATATAGAAATTTGAGTTCAAATGTGTATTAAAATATGAAATAAATGAATAAAAATTTTCATTCCCATACATGCTTTGAGAGTTTCAAGGTGGATTAGTCTAATGAGGTTTGCGGGTTTAAAAGGCTTAAATCGAAGAAAAATAATCCCTTTCAGTTTCACGGTTAATAACCTTTCTCGATATTCTGATCATAAGATTACGCCTGTGGCTATAAAGGAAAGATTGCAGTTTCCTTTGACAAATTAAACTCTACTCATTATATTATATATATATATATATATATATATATATATATATATATATATATATATATATATATATATATATATAGATAATATATATATATATACTATATATTATATACTATATTATTAATATATCAGTAGTATATATATATATGATATATAATATATATATATATATAGTATATATATATATACATATTATATATTATATATATAATATATATATATATATATAGTATAATATATATAGTATATATAATATATATAATATGACAGCCATTCTATTATAATATTATATATATATATATATATATATATACTATATATATATATAATATATATATATCTATATATATACTATATATACGATATTATAAATATATATATATAATATAAATATATATATTTATTATTATTATTATATTATTATTATTCAATATTATTATTATTATTATATTATTATTATGTATTATTATTATATTATTATATTATTATTATTATGTTTTAATCACAAAGGTACGATAGTGATTTTTAACTCTGTTCTTCTTCTTCTCGATCCATTGTCTCATTACTTCTTCTTCTCATTTTTTTTGTCTTCTTCTTCTTCATCATCACAAATCCACAGCAAAAACAGCAACAGTCATAATAGGCATAACAACAACAAACAACATCAGCAGCAACAACAAACAACAACAGCAACAAACAACAACAACAACGACACAGCAACAAACAACAATCACAGCACGACAACAAGACACAACAGAACCAACATGAAGGCAACTATCAAACCCCTCCAAAAAGCTCATGAATGTGTTAACTTTGAACTTTTTTCGATTCATTTTCCATTTCTTCTGTTCTTCATCATCACAAAATCCACAGCAAATACAGCTAACAGATCTAGGCGCTAACAACAACAAACCAACAGCAGCCATTACAAACAACAACAACGAACAGCAGCAGCACAACAACAACGAACACAACAACAACAACACACACGACAAACGCCAACAACAAACTAGTCACCGTCATGCACAAGACAAAAGAACAAAGCATGAAAGCAACTATCACCCCCAAAAAGCTATGAAAGTGTTTGAACCAGAGTCACATAGGCATCGATGCATCGATGCATCGATGCACTAATGTATGTAATGCAAACTGCAACCACACGCACCCACGCACACACACACACACACACACACACACCACACACACACACACACACACACACAAACACCCACACATGTACATACACAGGCACCAATGCATACACACACACACTACAACAAACAACAACAACATCCCCAGCAGCAACAACACAACAGCACAACACAAACAACAACCACAACAACGACAACAGCAACAAAACAATTCACAGCACGACAACAAGACAAAACAGAACAACATGAAGCAACTATTCACCCCAAAGCTATGATGTGTTTTAACTTTGAAACTTCTTCGAATTCATTTTCCCAATTCTTCTTCTCTGCTTTATCATCATCACAAAATCCAGCAAAGACAGCAAACAGGTCATAAAGCATAACCTCAAGCTAAATGCAGCCATTAAAAACATCAGTTTCTCTAACACCATCAAACAACAACAACAACAACAACACCGACCACGGAATATGAAACAGTCATTTTCCTGATACAATATGATTAGGACAAGATAAAAGCAACTATCACCCCAAAAAAGCTATGAAGTGTTTTGAACCAGAGTCACATAGCATTATTGCATCGATGATCGATGCATAGAGCATCCGATGCATTGATGCAATCGATTGCATCAAGCAGTATTTGCAAATTGCCAACCACGCACACGCACACACACACACCACACACACACAACACACACACACACACAACACTTCGTAAAAACATACGTTCTGCTTTATTGCGATTGGACGATGTAACCTATCTCATCACCCCTCCACTGTGATTGTCGAGAATTATAATGGTCCCTTGTGATTGGCGGACGTCAGCCTTATCTCTATTTACCCTACATTGTGTTTTTGCGAGAATTATATACGATCCCTTGCGAGTCTAATCTCGTTACAAACTATAGTCGCTCTAGCTGTCGAGCTGTGAAGAAAGTTCTCTTACTCTATCTTAAAAGTATGTCCGCTTCCGAAAACACAATATGATTCGTCTTAATAGGTATTACCTCTGTACAAGACATCATTCAGTGGGAAGTTAAGATAACCCTGGCAGTAGGTTTTCATTCTTATATAAAAGAACCCGAATGGACTGAATTCTTCCGTGTGTTAGTATTCATCATGAATACAACACACGCGCGTGTTTACATGAGGTCCCGATGAATTACTTGGCATATGTAAACACATCGAGTCCTGGCTTACTGATTACTTTAACCCTAGCTTTAAACTACTCGAAAACAGTTATCAGCCAGAGCAAAGGAGCAAAGAGAAAAACAGCTTACTCAACTTCTTAAACTGCGAAACACCATCGGCGTGAAGTTAAGACTATGGGAAAAAGACTAGTGGTTTAGAGCATTTGACGCTAGCTTACACTGATTCTCATCTCAGACATACAGCAGCTGCAAGTGTATGTCAGAGGTAGCGGGAGGGTGATAGAGCATACTGAGAGAGTTTAGTTGTGTTATCTAACTATGTAACAGTCGCTCATTATATGTTATACGAGGTAATACTACGCATTCAGAAAATATGTTGATGATTCTGAAACTGTTATTAAACGATTCCTAGACACTATCGATGTGCAGAAAATTCATACATCTTCTTAGAAAACGATGGGGTGAAAGCATCTATGCTACCGATCCAGAGGCCAAACATACTATGATATCTGAGAGGGAGCTTTTTACATATGTGCTTTCGGATGGCATCGGTGAGACACATAGCTACATGATAGACAACGATATAAATGACTGGCATATTTGTAAAGATTTACAGAGTATTAATCTTGAGTCTTCGTGAAGTTTCTGTGAATGCCTATATCAGTGTTATATACCCTTATAAATATTTTTAATATTATTGTAAATGTAATTAATGTTAAAATATTTAATATTCCTGTGAGTATATTTAATGTTAAAATATGTAGGTCTGTGATTATTAAAGATTCTAGGATGTTAGTAAGGTTTTTAACTGAACAGTGGGTGCTTAACATCGTCGAATGTAAACTTTTTCCGTGTATGATATATATTATTTATATAGTATATTATATATATATATATATATATACTACTATATATATATATATATATATATAATATATATAATTATATATGCTCTCACCATAGCTTCGAAAGTTGCATTGTACATCGAGCACGCTACGAGCATGGATGTGGGTAAATTCATGTTCTTCAGCCCTGCTACATGCATGGTGGCGGGTCCCACAGGCTGCGGGAAAACCTTTCTGCTGTTAAACATATTAAAGGATGGCGGAATTTTTGAGCATACACCTGTGAAAATAATCTGGTGCTATAGTGTATTCCAGGAGAAGTTTAATGAATATAATAATATAGTAGAATTCCATGAAGGTGTATACGATATTAAATCATTGGAAAATGTACAAGGTCATAAAGTTATAGTTCTGGACGACATGCTGCACAAGTTAAACGAAGATATAGCTGAGGCGTTTACGGTGTATTCCCATCATTTAAATATATCTTTATTTTTCATTACACAGAACATTTTTCATCAAAGCAGGCATATGAGGACTGTTCTTTAAACACTCAGTATCTATCCTGTTCGGTCAAAGAAGAGATTATGAGTCAGTTCAATGTTTAGGGTCGCAGATGTTCCCGTCAGCAAGAAAAGAGTTCTTGAAGGTATATAAAGAAGTTACTTCGACCTATACGGATACTTGCTGCGTGTGAACTTCATCCTAGGAACACGCATAGAGTTCCTGCTCCGCACTAACATTCTACCGCATGAGATAGAAGAAACGTCTGTACATTCCTGATAATGAGTTCAGTTTTTAAGTCCGTAAAGTATTACCTCTTATAAAAGCATTTTAAAAAGCCTGAAAACCGGCTGAAAAGCGCAAAGATAATCGGTGATGATGCAGAAGTTCATCCAGTCGTGTATGTGAACTCTGCTAAATGCTTATAAAGGAATGTCTTTAAACAGGCCTCAGAGAAGGTAATGCATGCGTCGACAGTTAGAAACCCATTAAAAAACTCTCCCGTAACATAAAGCATCTGAAAATAAAAAAGAAGGTGCTTGCAGAAAGGGGTGCGGTGTATTCCTGCCTCTACTTTTCTCAGTTATTGCTCTTCTGATTACCAAGTGGATATCTTCATAATGAAGAAGGTCGCTGTATTACCGTTTAACGAGTATGAGAAAATGAAATGTAATACTACTTCATCGTTGCAGAGAGCCCCCACTCAGCCTACACAACCGCAGCCTTACGGGGTGTCGTCCTCACTGCAATTTCCACCCCCAAATCATCAGCATCATTTCTCTCTAGAGAATCAACATCCTTTGAGTGCTGCACAAATTCAGCAGCAAGCTCTGCCTTACAGCTTGTTCGACCCTAAAGTTGAACAGATAAGCAATTACGAGCAAGAGGTGTATCGGATATTAAATTCAGACATTAACATCCATGATTAAGCGTATCTATATACCAAGAGCAATGCAGCATTATTAAGTCTCAAGGATTTGCATCTAAAGGGTACACTAAATAAGTCTGACGTACAGAAACAATTTTGCTTGCCCCAAGAAGTAAACCTGAGAAGATAGAAGACAGTAAGAAAGATCCTAGAGAGAGCTTGCCAGCCCGGGCCGCAGATCAGTCTTACTCCCTATATATTTTAAAGACAAAATAGCTTGGAGATGAGTTAGTCAAATCATTATTGATGATGAGATAGTTAAAGTCTCAAACATTGTGGAATTTTAATAAAGCTGCTCTCTCACGCGATTGAAGAAGAGCAGCTGTAACAGGAGCCTACAATCAAGCAAGACTTCAGACTATAAATTTTCCCCGTTCTTTAATCTTGAACACGCGCAGATTAGCAGACTTGGATGATATTCCTAAAACGCAAGGGCCCCGATGTCTAGTCCTTCAGCATGTACTACGCTTCAGCAAAATTCAAGACGGTGTTTTAAAGGTAGAGTAAGAAAAACAGAACTTACGCCAGTTTTCTTTAAAATGGATTATTCATAGTCACGCTGTGTGTTCATTAATATTATTTAAGTCAATTATAATATAATATAATATATTATATATATTATATAATATTATATATATATATAATATATATATATAATATATAGATATATATGATATATATATATATATATATAAATGTTCACTGTTCTAAATTTGCCTTCACTGGTGATTGAATAAAATAATATTCATCATATTATCACTATATTTCATATTCCTTTTACCCCTATATATATATATATATATATACTATTATATTATATATATATAATAATATATAATATAATATATATATACGTATATAATATATATATACTATATATATATATATATAAAGTTGTTACTTGCATGCCAGTAGACACATAGGAGGCTAAAGGAGGGTGGTTGAAAAGTATTATTACGATGTGAAGGAGCCTAATAGCTATGGTGGTATCACAAGGTTTGCCTCGAGGTTTCCGGACATTGGCCGGAAAGAGTTGAAAGCATATTGAGGAAGCTTTCACTCTACATAAACCTGTTCGCTGAAAATTTCCTACCGGAAAACCGTAGCCCTGTCTCAGATAGGCGTGTGGCAGCTTGGATTACCGAGCTTGCGTTAAATACGCTCGTACACGATGCGATAATCCAAAAACCAATACATACCGTTCTTACCAATTGATGTGTTATTTCTAGATATTATGTTAAAAACCTTTAAAGATAACAATTCAGGTACGTGTTCTGACGCATAGAGAAAATTATAGAGGGGGTGACAGGCGGAATGGCCAAGATGCGTGGACTGACCATGCAAACGTGAGTTTCTATGTCGTGAATTTCAAGATCAGTTTAAAGAGCACGACATGAGTTTACAATACATTCTCAGTGATAAAGCAGCTATTAGTTGAACGAAGTACAGTCGTACTTATCAAGGAGAAATGCACCGGTACTTAGCCGCATTGGAAAACTTTTAAGTTATATTACTACTACAAAGACCTTGTCATTCTTATAATAAGACGTTCCACTTAGAACTATAAATCTACCCCTCTAGAAATGTCGAAAAATTAAAGCCTACGATGTGGGATCATTCAAACGATAGTCAGGAAATAAAGGATAATTCAGTGCTGTGCTTAGGCGATTACTGTACGAGTCTCCAGACAGGCGGAAGTTTAGGACAAGGCTCGAAGTCAGGAGTGCGTCTACAGAGGTTGTCAAAGTCCACAATATTCGAAGACTTTCCCCTACGTAGGCCTATAAAATTATATTATTTGGGAGGATTGACACGGTGAAAAGATGAGTAAAAGGAGGTTTTTACAAACAGAAATACAAAAAAATACGCTTCAATCCGTTACTAATGTGATATAAAATTGGAAAGATTAATATCTTAGGCTCGGAAAGGAAAGTGCGAATAAACGTAACTTGGTTTAAAATGGGTTGATATCTGACAAGCTTAACTCGTATATTCAAAAGCAAGTGAATTAAGAATCTATAGAAGGATGCATTTGAGACCATGCGAGTACAGACCACTGCTATTTACTCTGCCTTCATCGCTCTCGTGAATCTACATCCTGATAATAAGCTCTCAGACTTCACGACGGAGTTACTGAACCCTATTGACATTGAAAGAGACGTTTATGAAGTCGGCTGGTGTGAAGTGCATATTTAAAACAGGATGTGGAAAATGTCCGATAATCTTTACTGGATGAATGTTTACAGAGTGTAGATTGTGAATGTAAACGTAATACTGGATGTGAAGACACAGGGCTTTAAACACGCGTCACTATGGGACCAGAGAATACTTTTATGAAGAAGTTGTAATGAGGAAATCACTATTTAAGTCAGCTCCTGCAATGTTCAGTTATTTAAATACGCTTTTAGCGACTTGAGTAATATGTGTAGAGATCTAATTTACCAATACAGATATTTCATCCCTCTGACGATGAGTATTATTACTTTGAGATTCAACGCAGGTATATAACCTTAGAATGATGACGATGTTTATCCTCAGGAGATCGTCATGCAGCGGAAACACGTTCAAATGAACGTGAGGTTGGTTAGATGTCCTCCATGACTGTTACTACTATGCTAGAAAGGGTATGAAAACAGTAGATAACGAAGATATAACCAGGAAGAATTAATCGGACGGAGCAGACAGGGTGTTACTCTATACTGTATCACCTCCGAAGATGCTCAAACATTCCTGAATGGCAGTTATGTTATACACTGACAAGTGAACACCAGTATAGTGGCGTACTACAGCTCCTCTGTTAAGGGTAGTTTATTTTCCTCAAGAGAGTAAGGTAATAACATTCCCAAATGTGCACTATCTCTCACTGAACAGGTCATCGATCGGCTCTATAAGAGTACATATAAAGGACGTGGAAGGTCGGCCATACCCATTTACAAGTGGCACATTGATGTGTAAAGTGCACATTAGAAAGAAACGACCTCAGCAGCTATGAAATGATGGAGCATTTTTTAATCAGAATTGAAAATCTCATCTATATGCTACTGGAATTCATTCAAGAAATAGATGACTCTGCAGGATATATAAGGGACATAATCAATTGCATTTTTTTCATTCATTGGTATACTCTTGCAGTGTAAAGATAGTATAGGAAAGAAGCTCCAGCTACATAAGTAATAAGCATGGAGAGAGTATTCATTGGATCGAGATCACAGAGAGGATACGGTCTTGGGGGATACTAAGCTATTGCGAAGTGCCATCCCTGTGTTTAGAAGAGGGGGTGAATATCTAGTAAAAAGCTATAGAACATGGTCTGCACACGGATGCAGGATTATTGCGACGGAGCCAATCCTGTGCTTCATAAAAAGACGGATTGCCGAGGTTTCCGACGAGATGCTCGAAGACCGACGTTAAACGCAAAATAAGACGTAAAATGACAGTCAGGGCAGGTCTAATTAAAGGACGGCAGGAGTGTCACAAGTAGAAAAAGCAAAGACGAAGAGGGACTCTGAAGCGCAAGCAAGCGTAAGAAAAATGCCAGTGCTGAAAAAACCCTAAGGCTAGAGGCCAAAATCTACAAACGTATTGATGTATGCACAATTCTAACTATTAGAGGTGTCTTTAACTACACTTTCGCTAACAGCTATTATAGGGGTAACATCTGAAGCCTTGTTCATTATTCAGCCTAACACGACACCAGCAAGGCACTTCCTTCATCCTTCTAGCCCGGACTGCTGCAAGAGCGAATTGGATCTCTTCTCGATGAATCCTACTCAGATTAGCGTGAGCGACAGCAACTTCATCAGCATTAATCCCACACACTCGATCACCAGCACTGACGTTCCTTTAGAGTTCAATATCCCAGGCACATCAGACCAATATCCTAGAGCCATCTAATGATATTTCTAATTATTGTAAAACAAAATGACAAGAACCCTGATGGTACATCTTCCTACAGGTTACGACACAGAGCGCTATACAGGTCGAGAACTTCCTATATTCTTGTATTAACCAGATTGATGCTTTACCTCAATGGAACTTCGTCACGTACTTCAGCTAGCTATTAGCTTTATAGAAGCTAAATAGAACATCTACTGAACTTTTCTGATGATGCTAAGCAGTCTCTCATCTTCAATCATGCGGTTTTTACAGCTTCAAAGATGAGCTACACATGCAGATAAGCGGCCTAAAGTCATAAATAACACTTACGAATTCTACGGTCGTTTAAATGGTAATATATTCTCTCAGGAAAGACTTATATACCATCTGTAGATGCCAGAATCCGCTTGTCCGTTCAAGTTCGAAATTCGCACTTAAAATAAAAAGTGATCCAATGCTACAACTGCATGTCCAGAACCTATCTTCAAACTGCTAGAGGCTTTTCTCTATGTTAGAGAAGTGAAAGTTATTTCCCCCAAAGCATTGGAATTGAGAAGTCGCTTTTAACAACCCACAGCAAGTACCCTATCAGCAAGAAGTAGAAACAAAGTATTTAACTTCACTCCACGCGTTTATCAAGCAATCAGCATTCCCTTGAAATATTGTTGCGGAATCTACCTCAAAAAGTATAGCTGGGATTGTAGAACACAGGCTATATATCAGGTCATTATAAAAAATCACCCATATAAATTCACCCTTCAAACTTAGCGGGTGTCAGTTTAACATGCTGAATGGCAGCCATACGGAATACGCTTACGTGATTATGAAAATTGTCATATGAATGGGGACAATCGTTTATGTTCGCGCCCTTCTCACGAAATCTAATAGCCAACACTGTTTCATTGGTGATGCTGATAGCGTACGGCATGAATTCTTGAGAATTACGCTACGAATGAGTAATTTATACGCATTGATCTCAGCGCAGATCTTTCAGCGTGTGTAACGCAAGTCACTTTTAAACATTTCTGAGTAAGGGGACATTAAGGCCTCAATCTTTCATTTAACCGGGAGTCTGCAAACACCATTACCGTCCTTCAGTTGGATCGCGAACACCCTCAGCTTATTAAATTGACCGTGCGTACGGCGCCGTAAAGTAAATTGTTTTGTTAACTTGAAATGAATGAAGAAGAATTAAAAGCTATTTTTATAACGAGCCTCGAATTTTAGAGTGTCGCTATTAATGAAGTAGTTCTTGAGGTGACGAAAGGTAGTGGCGTCGTGTTTCAAAACAACTTTCACACCGAGATGTAACATTCGGAGGGGACCTGGATTTCTATCTACAAGGCAGAAGAACGTGATGCTGCACCTGACTTGAGTTTTTAAGACTTGAAATTTATTCTGGATAATCATTACATCATTACCTCGTTAAAATTATAAACAATGTAAATTATGTAAAAACTTTGGCTAGAGCTGTTCAGCCACCATTACTCTGCTCTTATGCGAATTTATTGTATTTATTTCATCAAGTGTTTTTTAAACGATATCTGTGTCAATGATTTGTAAATCTTGGCGATGTTAAAAATTTATATGTCCAATGATTATTTAGTTTCCGAATACATGATGAAAGCTTTAAAATAAAAACGTTTCATGTCTTTTATTCTATATATATATATATATATTATATATATATAATATATATATATATATATATATAATATATAATATATTAGTATACTATATATATATATATATAATATTATATATATATATATATAGATTAGTATATATATTATATAATATATACGTATATATATATATATATATACTATACATCGAGAAATTCTGCATGCATTAATTGGTAAAGGACTCATGAAAAATTCACTTTGGTATGGACTTACTAGTTTTAAGGTGGGGGTTGGACTTGTTTTCTTCTGAGGCTTCAGTATCGGCTGCGGAGTCTGTAGTGCTTAATCAGCTCCGATCATTATAACGCGTTTCTAATAAAGACCATCAGCTATGGGTGTTATTTCGTATATTCAAAAGTGCTGGTGGTTCATTTTAAAATCTTGGTATACATGTGTTAGTCACACATCGGATTTTTCAGATAGGCATCCTTACGGACACCCGTATCCTCAAAAATTCGTGTTATATATGCAACAGATGACTGCATTCGCCGTTAGAATGCGCTTCAGCTGCAGCGAGGTAGTGGATGTGAAAACTGCGCGTACTCGATATATCATGAGAACAGTGGATATACAGATCGTGTTTCAATAAATGGATGGCAAATAGGAAATCGTCTAGATTAAATAGCATTGCATTTAAAAACATATTCAGTCAGCGCTAGAACAATTTTAGAATACAGATTCCCTGCTGCCACTATGCGAATAAGTTTCAGCTAAGATAAGCCTTTTGATACCCGACGAGATCTGGTGAGCCGTGCAAGAACGAAAACTGTTAACTGATATAATACATTATAAGACATAATAATAATAAAATAATAATATAATAATAATATAATAATAAATAGATAATAATAATAATGAATAATAATACATATAATAATAATAATAATAGAGGAAGAGCGGAAATGGAAAAAAGAATCGAAAAAAGTCCAGATTTAAATCACATTGCATAGCTTTTTTGGAGGTTGATAGTAGCTTCATGTTGTTTCTTTATGGCTTGTTCGTCATGGCAGTGTCTGTTGTTGTGTTGTTGTTGCTCGTTGTTGCTGTGTTGTTGTTGTTGTTGTTGTTGTGTTGTTGCTGTTGTTGTTGTTGTGTTTTGTTGTTGTTTTGTGACTGTCACTGTTTTGCTGTGGATTTTGGGATGAAGAAGCAGAATGGAAAATGCGTTCACAAGAAAATGTACGCAGTAAAGAAAAGAACATGGCTCTCTCTCTCTCTCTCTCTCTCTCTCTCTCTCTCTCTCTCTCTCTCTCTCTCTCCTCTCTTCTCTCTCTCTCTTCTCTCTCTCAAAATTCGCAACTGACCAACAATACATCGTATTCATTATTATTATCTAAAATTCAAATGAAAATTATATATATATATATAAATTGAATGATTAATTGTAATAATGTAAATTGCCTAAATGGCAGAGAATTTGCAGTGAACATGAGCATGTTAGATATATTATATATGAATATATATAATGATTATTATTATTTATATAGATATATAATATATATATATATAATAGTTATATATGATAGTAAATATATAATATATATACTATATATATATATAATAACATTGGCAGTGAATAGTATATATAGTAGATAGTACGTCATATATACTATATACTATTACTATATTATTTATATTAATTATATAGTAATATTATATATATATATAGTACTATATAATATATATTATAATAACAACTATGGCTCAGTTAATATTATATATATATTATAATTATTAAAAATATATATAGTAATATATATATTATATATTATATGATATATAATATATATATCGTATAATATAATTATATATTATAATAATAGTATTTAATATGTCAAGGAAAACGAGGATTTAAAAGTTGTATCAGGTGAAGTCGGAGAAGGATAATGTAACGTAACTGAAAGGATATATCATTTTCTTCTCGATTTATAGCCCTTTTTAACCGCAAACCTCATTAGACTAATCCACCTGAAACTCTCAAAGCATGTATGGGAATGAAAATTTTATTCATTTATTTCATATTTAATACACATTTGAACTCAAATTTTCTATTATAATAAACATGATTTCAGGATTAGGACTGAAGGCCGCTTTAGCACGGTCAGATAAGTCATATACTTACCTGGCAACCACCGTGATGAAGCAGCCGAAAGGACGGGATTCGAATCCATCTCGATCCAATTTTATTATATATCACCAAGATGTGGGGGAAAGGTGGGGTAGAGATAAAAAACCCCCATCTCCTCAATGACAATGCGAACCCGAAAGAACGGATAAAACGAAGATACCAAACCGGGGGTGGCCGGCGCGGCGGGCCGGTAGGCAGACGCGGAGCGGAGGCGAAAAGCGGGACACGGTCGCAAAGGCTGCAGGGACCAAGTCGGAGGCGGAGAAAAAAAACGGTCGCCGCAAGCGGAATAACTAAGTAGGCTTGAGTGGTGTGCCAGGGGCAGTGAGAGACGTAGAAGATGTATCATAGGCAACAGAGCAGGGGGGTTAGGAGCTCTTCTTAGCCTCAATGACAACAACTAATGAGTAGGCGGCGATAAAAGAGACTCGGTGGGGTGGGTAAGGGAAAAAAAAAGGAAGGTCGAAGGCGTTTAACTGACAAAGCGCTCATCGTGTGTATTTGCGTGATAATGAACATCTCGTCTGTAATGTGTGATGACAGGGCGGGGGGGGGTGGGCGGGGGTGAGAGGTGATTAAGGTGGAAAACATGACGTCATCAACATACACTCGAATGTGCACACCTACGGTGCGCACACATACGAAAATATAAAAAGGGGGGTAGGGTAAGGTAAATAATAATAATAATAATAATAATATATACTCATATACG
>JABUQX010116581.1:5000-31447 GCA_015478945.1 Trachelipus rathkii | reverse complement strand
AAAATTAAAGGGGTCCACCGGGGGTTGGGAAATATTTTTAAGGGAGACCGTGGTAAACAAAGAAAATGCAACAGCTGATCTGTGGTATATAATAGTTTGTAATAATTTCTGCTGATAAAATTGACAAGAAATTGAAATTGAATAAACTAATCGATTTAGGGAAAAATCCTGAATTCAAGGGCATATTCCTTGATTTTTTATTTGGGAAAATAACGTCATGGCATTGGAATCAAAAATGACCAACTATTTTCCACAATTAGTAGCAAACTGCGACAGACGTAAGATGTTTCACTGTACAATATAAATCATGGCTACGAACGGCAGAAATCGGAAGACATTTTTATTTTTAAAATGGCATTTTAAACAAATATAATAAAAGAGAACAATTATTATTAATTATTATTATATTATTTTATTATTATTATTATTATTATTTATTATTTATTATTATTATTATTATTATTATTATTATATAACGTTGAATGAGTTGTATCTAACAAAATGTGCGCCTACGTGAAAAATTTAAGTGCTTTTTGAAAAAAAAATTTTGTAAAGTTCCGATTTTGGTATTTGTGAGCGAGATTTCAGTTTTTTTTATATTATAAAACTTGGTAAAAACTAAATGTTTGTTAATACGCATGTTAAACTAAAGGAAAGTGTCGCAAATGAATATAATACAATTGCACAAATGAATATAATACAATTGCACCTGTGATAAGCATTATCTACTCTATTGCATTGAACATTTTGTGTTAAAATAGATCAAACCTGTCGGCACTAACAACCTAAGTGGTTTGCCAGAACTTGCAAAAGCAATGCAATTTTTGCATAGGCTTTTTTTGTTTTTGTCGTTACGCTAGGTAAGAAATGCTTACACAGTTTTAGCACGAATTTCGTGCGAAATCGACCACGATTTCTTACGAAGTTTACTATTGTTTACAAACAATTGGAATTAGCTGTTGTGATAGAGCCCAGAGATTTGAAATAAACAAAAAAACTAACTTTATATTACAAATAATTAATTGATCAACTATTGTGATGGAGTTCATCGATTAATGAAAAGACTATCATTTGATTTCTTTACGAATATATTAAGCAGGAATAAAATATGAATACCACACATATATTTGGCACAATCATATTTTTAAAGAGATTACTCACAAACTCTGTTTTCAAACCTGGAGCGAGTGAAATTTTTTCCGTCTTATTATTGCAAATTTCGTAACAACAATTGTTAAGTTAATGTCGTAGTTACTAGACTGGCTGGTGGCTCCTGTAATCCAAGAGCACCCCAGAGGAATGCAATATGGGTTCCTGCGGGGTTCCAAGCTTTCTTATATATATATATATATATATATATATATATATATATATATATATATATATATATATATATATATATATATATATATATATATATATTATATATATATATATATATATATATATATATATATGCTAATGAAATGCCATGTTTTTATGTATATATAACATTCCTAGGTTACACCAACAGAGAAGGTGCGGGTTCATAACCCAGTTGGTGAATATAACCTAGGGAAGATATATATATATCGAACTATTGACTATCGATATTTATATATATTAGAACTTCATGCTTTATAATAAAAATATTTTTTTTAATATTTATATAATTTTATTTTATATATATATAATATATATATAATGATAAAGTTATCGCACTCATTAGCATAGTAATTTTTCGTCCCACTTCGATATTTGATGGTTGATTAAATCGTAAATCGATACTTCGTAATATTGATACATGGATCGATGTTTCGTAATATATATATATATATATATATATATATAATATATATATTATATATATATATATATTATATAATAATATAATATATATATAGTATATATATATATATATATAGTATATTATATATATATCTTTACAGCTACTTCTAATAAACCTAAAAAAATTAAGTAAACCTATCTGGTAGATGGCAAGTTAGCCATAACCTTTATTGACTCACTGTTGCTGTAAATCTAGCCCTAACCTTACTAATTCCGCTGTGCCGTAAAAACTAGCCCTAACTTTACTGACTATGGCATTACGTAAAAATGTACATTTTTCTCCTATTACTACTAAACATTCTTTTAAACATTTCTCACATCCTTTCTTGCAAAATTAAGTTCAAATGTAAGAAATGTGGCAAACTCCAATCGTTTTGGCATATATCAAATATATCACAACAATATTCTGAACTTTACACTCAGACGATAGACTATAGCACGCGTCCGGGACGAAGTAGTGGTTCGCGACGTCTTTCGCGAGTGATCCGATTACTCGCGTACGTCTGGCGTCCGGCATCGCTCTCTGGCCCTCCCGGCGACAATAATATCCTTTCTAACGATACTGAAGCGATTTTTGTTTATATTCTGATCTTATGATATTTATTACAAACTAATCGTTTATTTTTTTTTATTATCTATAAAATTTTAAATTTTTTAAAGCGAATTTTTTTTTTTTTTTTTTTTTGTGCTGCCGAAAATATAACATTAAGGCATATATATATATTATATATATATATATATAGTATATATATATATATATATATATATATATATATATTTTTTAGATATAGTATCTTTAAAATATATTTATTTATATATATATATTATATTATATATAGTGATATTATATATATATTGGCATCGTTACTGAAAATTAACTTTGTTGCTCATTACCCGAAAAAAAAAATTCTTTTACAATTATTCCATCTCTTTGTGGCAAAAAAAAAAAAACTAACGAGTTAGTTACACCTTTACTATCGATCGTTGAAATGGCAGCCGTTGGATTTCAGGTATATCAATTTTTATACCTTCCCTCTTCAAGATACGCGTCTGTGCCCACATAAGCAGTTTCTCAGAACACTGACACTTCTTGTGTGTTAAGTTTTATGTCTTTTACGTTTTTTTCTAGCTTTAATTTATAGCTATACCACAACTTGATAATATTCTGGCTTTGGGATGTAAAAGACTTTTAATTTGCGCTTTTAAACGTGAAACTGCTTGCATGTCTCTTTAAAACAACTTCGGCCTAAACAAAACGCCGGAAAATAAAACATTTATGCCATCTCTCTGCTTCAAGGTAAAGAAGTCAATATGTGAGGCCAAGGATGACCAAACTTACGCTCGTCCTGGCTGGCTGGCTGGCTTCACCATTCGAGACCAAGATCTCTAGGGGAACTTCAAACATTGATCTTTGAATTATTATACCAATAATTATACCAACAGTGGACACAAAGTCCTATGGATAGTTCCCATATGCTTGCATGCCCTAGATCTGAGTTGTCTAATGGTGGAACCTATATAGGTGCCTCGCTCACAGCGGTGTCAAATGTATTTATAAACCACACCAGATCTGAACATGACAGGCAACAGATCTTTGAATCGAAGGAGCTAACCAATCCTAAGGGGGTTAGTCAAAACAAGATTAAAACAGATGTGAAGAAAGAAACTGTTCAGAATCTGCTCCAGATCTCTCAAAGAGACTGAGACAGACCCTACATTCGGAAATTTAAAAAATAATAACTTTTTGAAATAGAAGGTTGTTTAGGTTGGTAGATGTTATAAAGGTAGTCATGAATGAGCCTGAATAAGAAATCGGAAGGGAAGCAATTATTTTTAATGTATGTAAACAAAATCTGAAACTTCATGTAGTGAAATGAAATCTGAGGTAATTTTATTTTATCAGTTTCATCCGTTTTGTAATTGTTTTGTATAAAGTATTCTAACTTTTAATGTTAAATTTTAATATTTTTAGAACTGATGATGGTCCTTGTTGTGGTCAAAGCGTTGTCCATTCAATAAATGTTTAGATCTGTTCTCGCCATATGCTTTATCCTTTGTATAAAGTTTTCCAGAAACGAATGTGTTATATATATATATATATATATATATATATATATATTATATATATATAATATATATATTATATATATATATATATATATATTATATATATATATTATATATATATATATATATATATATTATATTTATATAAATAACTGAAATTTTCGAGGACCGGAGCACCCAATAAGGTCTTTGTTATTTAATGTTAAGCCTTCATAAGATAGAACAATTAGTTTGATTTCCTGCAATTTTTCTATGTAATGAAGCACTAAGCATAACGCATGGGGGGGGGCAGGCCTTTGAGTACTCAGCAATTATGGGATGAGAAAACCGGGTGCTTTAAAAACTACGCTTGAAGCGTTCTTTTTGGGGACGTGGATGGCCTAGTGGTTAGAGCATCCGGTTACTGTTAACTCAGCAACGCGGAGGTCCAGTGTTCGAATCAGCGGGATTCGAACACTGCACCTCCTCGTTGCTGAGTTAACAGTAACCGGGAGCTTTATCCACTAAGCCATCCACGTCCCCAAAAAAGAACGCTTCCAGCGTAGTTTTTAAAGTACCCGGTTTTCTCATCCCAGAATTGCTGAGTACTCAAAGGCCTGGCCCCCATTATTATCTCCAAACAAAAGCTCTCACTTCTCTCTCTCTTCTCAAAAAATATTGGCTAACCACCTCTTGCGCAAATTACTCAGACTATTTCATTTCTTCAACAAATCACCTCAGACCAAACCATCTTTCCAATCACTCTCTTCTGTCCTTTCTGTTTTCCGCTTCTCCTCTGGTATCCACTGCGTCCACACTCGACGATGGTCGAATCATTGCTAAGAATCTTCTTTATCTTTCGAATTTGATTCTTATATTTCTTCACAACGAAATTTTTTTAGTTCTTCTTATTCTTTCGGAATTGACCCATTTTCAATCTTTGCAATTTGCTGCTTTTCACATGATAATTTAATATCCTCACTCTCTTCAATTTAATTTTCAGTTTCCTTAATTTCCTTGTTTGCTGTTCCAACTTATGATGAGCCTTCGTTACATTTTGGAATTTACGTATTTTGTTTTGTTTTTTTCACTTTGGATAAGTCGTTACTTTTGGGAATCTTCCCATTTTCTTTTAAAATTTCCTGCTTATTTTCCTGCATATGGTGGGAATTATGATTTTTCTTTTCAAGTGGTTTTATATTTCCACTGCGATCAAGATAATATTTGCACTACGTTTGGTAAAATGAGCTCCTTTGTTCATCAAAGAACATATTTATTGACCCTTTTTTCATTTTTAATGCTCTTTTTAAAAATTTGATTTGCTTTTCTGCAGGGCGTAAGTTTCTAAAATGTATAGACCATATCATGAGGAAATTATTTTTACAGTAAATGCTTACGATCGGTCGCTGAAGATAGATGGAAAGGGAAGATGTAGTAGAATCTCTTCTAGTTCTGTATCTGCATTTTCCAAGTTGTTATACTATTTCTCCTCACTAATTCCTGAAGAAAATATTAACGTGTTGAAGAAGATGGGACTGAAACTTTCTGATTCTTAATTTTCTAATTCCATATCGAGTAGAGGATTTTCTCTAAAGCTCACCTGCGAAATCTATATACGTTAATGGTCTTGATAGGTTTTGATATTATTTTTAGCGCTATTATTTCTTGGCTATAAATCTCAGCGATTCGACAATATTCAGTGGAAATCCATTATAATGGAGAACTATTATAGAATCTTCTATGGGAATTAACGGGAACTAGCAGTGAAATCAATACAAATTAATCATAGTATAGATATAATTATCCTAAACTATTTCGAGCTTTCTATGGCTGCTATATATAGCATATTAGTTTTGCAAACTTTTTTTTGGATAATTTATAAAAACATTTATCTGGTCTACGTTCCGATCAAAATAGTAATGAAAATCTTTGAGGTTTGAGTTATAATTTAAAAATGAATTTTCGCAATAGGCATCTGTTCTGGTAAAATGGTTTAAGCTGTTACGAGATGCGATGTTAAGCAGTAAATATATATTATTTTCACTAATAAGTATAAAATAATAATGTATATATATATATATATATATATATATATATATATATATATATATATATTTTTAAAAAAAATAAAAAATATATATATATATATATATATATATATATATATATATATATATATATATATATATATCACTATAGATTTTTTCCCATACACAAAATTATAGGATATTTTTTACCTGTAGAAGGTAATGTCATTTCATGTAATTGATATTGATCTTACAGATGACGACGATAACGTCATAGTTACGGACTTATTAAATTTTGTACCAACCAAAAAGGTCCGATCCTTAAACCCAGAATGTAAAAATATAAATAATATCTTGATTAAAGCTTTTTATTGTGTTAAAAGATATTTTTGTGTAAAAGCCTACTTATATATAAAAAGAAAGATGAGCAAGTTGTCTGCATACTTACGATAGAGAAAAGATTGAAGTCGTTAACGTCGTGGAACGTCAAGGCATAAATCTTTGTTCTAATAAAAATTACATTATCGAAGAAAACTTTCCTAATTTCTGGGTCTGATTCCGATGACTCAAATTTAGATGATTCAAGCGATAATAGCGAGTGCGAATTTGATATTCTTCAAATTAAAGAGGAACAAGTGATTCCAATAACTATTTCACCTCAAAATCAACACTGGTTATAGACGAAGATATTGAAGAGTTAAAAAGACTGACTTAAATACCATTCAGAATAATAAATTACATAAATAAACAGATTCTTGATGGAAGTAATATTATACTGGGAAGATTATAAAAAATGCTCAAGCGGGGTTTGATGCCCGTAATAAAAATTTTATTTTAATTGCAAAAGACCTTGATGTTTTAGGGAATAAATTTTTTTGCTGCTTTTCAAGGAGATGTTTAATATGTTTCACCAATAGAAATCGGCCCACATGATTGTTTCATCCAAAATAGCACTATTAAAAGATTTAAATTTGTGTAATGACGTTTCTAAACTAAAAACATTTTCATCCATCAGACTTGAACCGATTTGAGAAGTGGGAAAAAATCCCATTTCCTCACTACCTTACACATTCACCCCTAAAATTATGAACCCCAAGTTCCTAAGTAATCAGAAATTAGTGACTAGATTCCTCCGGAATTCAAATATTTCATCAGAAATAATAATTATACCCGAAGAATCCAGTCATGTACCATTATCTCAAGTCAAAAATCTCTCTTATTTTGGACCCTATATAGGTGCCTCGCTCACAGCGGTGTCAAATGTATTTATAAACCACACCAGATCTGAACATGACAGGCAACAGATCTTTGAATCGAAGGAGCTAACCAATCCTAAGGGGGTTAGTCAAAACAAGATTAAAACAGATGTGAAGAAAGAAACTGTTCAGAATCTGCTCCAGATCTCTCAAAGAGACTGAGACAGACCCTACATTCGGAAATTTAAAAAATAATAACTTTTTGAAATAGAAGGTTGTTTAGGTTGGTAGATGTTATAAAGGTAGTCATGAATGAGCCTGAAAAAGAAATCGGAAGGGAAGCAATTATTTTTAATGTATGTAAACAAAAACTGAAACTTCATGTAGTGAAATGAAATCTGAGGTAATTTTATTTTATCAGTTTCATCCGTTTTGTAATTGTATTGTATAAAGTATTCTAATTTTTAATGTTAAATTTTAATATTTTTAGACCTGATGATGGTCCTTGTTGTGGTCAAAGCGTTGTCCATTCAATAAATGTTTAGATCTGTTCTCGCCATATGCTTTATCCTTTGTATAAAGTTTTCCAGAAACGAATGTGTTATATATATATATATATATATATACCCTCTGAAAAATAGAATATATATTATTATATATATATATATATATATATATATATATATATATATATATATAGTATATACTATATATATATATATATATATATATATATATTCTAAGATACAAAACTGAAATTTTCGAGGACCTGAGCACCCAATAAGGGCTTTGTTATTAATGTAAAGCTTCATAAGATAGACAATTAGTTTTGATTTCCTGCAATTTCTATTTAATGAAGCACTAAGCATAACGCAGGGGGGGGGCAGGCCTTTTTGAGTACTCAGCAATTATTGGGTTCGAAAACCGGGAGCCTTAAAAGCTACGCTTGAAGCGTTCTTTGGGAACGTGGATAGGCTAGTGGTTAGAGCATCCGGTTACTGTTTGTAACTCAGCAACGCGGAGTCCGTGTTCTTCATCAGCGGATTCGAACACTGGACCTCCGCGTTTGCTGAGTTAACAGTAACCGGAGCTTTATCCACTTAAGACCACCACGTCCCCAAAAAAAGAACGCTTCCAGCGTAGTTTTAAAACACCGGTTTCTCATCCATAATTGCCTGAGTACTCAAAGGGCCTTCCCCCATTATTATTCCCAAACAAAAGCTCTCACTCTCTTCTCTTCTCAAAAATATTGCTAACCACCCTCTTGGCGCAAATACTCAGCTATTTCATGTTCTTCAACAAATACCTCAGACCATCCATCTTTCCAATCACTCTCTCTATCTTTCTGTTTCGTTCTCCTCTGGTATCCACTTGCGTCCACACTCGACGATGGTCGAATCATTGCTAAGAATCTTCTTTATCTTTCGAATTTGATTCTTATATTTCTTCACAACGAAAATTTTTTAATTCTTCTTATTCTTTCGGAATTGACCCATTTTCAATCTTTGCAATTTGCTGCTTTTCACATGATAATTTAATATCCTCACTCTCTTCAATTTAATTTTCAGTTTCCTTAATTTCCTTGTTTGCTGTTCCAACTTATGATGAGCCTTCGTTACATTTTGGAATTTACGTATTTTGTTTTGTTTTTTTCACTTTGGATAAGTCGTTACTTTTGGGAATCTTCCCATTTTCTTTTAAAATTTCCTGCTTATTTTCCTGCATATGGTGGGAATTATGATTTTTCTTTTCAAGTGGTTTTATATTTCCACTGCGATCAAGATAATATTTGCACTACGTTTGGTAAAATGAGCTCCTTTGTTCATCAAAGAACATATTTATTGACCCTTTTTTCATTTTTAATGCTCTTTTTAAAAATTTGATTTGCTTTTCTGCAGGGCGTAAGTTTCTAAAATGTATAGACCATATCATGAGGAACATTATTTTTACAGTAAATGCTTACGATCGGTCGCTGAAGATAGATGGAAAGGGAAGATGTAGTAGAATCTCTTCTAGTTCTGTATCTGCATTTTCCAAGTTGTTATACTATTTCTCCTCACTAATTCCTGAAGAAAATATTAACGTGTTGAAGAAGATGGGACTGAAACTTTCTGATTCTTAATTTTCTAATTCCATATCGAGTAGAGGATTTTCTCTAAAGCTGGAGCTGCTTAGGAAGGAATTTTAGTTGGTTGTGGGGTCTTTATCAGCTTTGATTCGTTTTTAGCTGCTATTATTCTCTTGGTCAATAATTCTTCTTTTCGCCATAACTAAAAATTAACTAAACATAACATTAGCATAAATAAATATGATTTGGTTAACCAATCGAATTAGCCAATCAAACAACTGGGATTTGGTCAAAATGTTAAAAATTATCCTAAACTATTTCGAGCTTTCTATGGCTGCTATATATAGCATATTAGTTTTGCAAACTTTTTTTTGGATAATTTATAAAAACATTTATCTGGTCTACGTTCCGATCAAAATAGTAATGAAAATCTTTGAGGTTTGAGTTATAATTTAAAAATGAATTTTCGCAATAGGCATCTGGTCTGATATTAATAAGGTAAGCAGGAAAAATATATATTTATTTTCACTAATAAGCTCAGAAATATAATATATATTATATATATATATATATTATATATATATATATATATATAATATATATATATATAGAATACTCACTTATATTATATATATATAATATTTATATATATATATATAGTATATATATATATATCACTATAGATTTTTTTCCATTACAGGAGATTACAGGAGATTTATTATCTGTAGAAGTTAATGTAATCTCATGTAATTGATATTGATCTTACAGATGACGACGATAATTTCGAAGTTACGGACTCATCAAATTTTGTGCCAACCAAAAAGGTCCGATCCTTAAACCCAGAATGTAAAAATTCAAATAAAACCTTGATTAAAGCTTCTGATAGTGCTAAAAGATATTATGGTGTAAAGGCCTACTATATATTAAAAAGAGATATGAACAAGTTGTCTGCATACTTACGATAGAGAAAAGATTGAAGTCGTTAACCTCGTCGTACGTCAAGGCAATAATATTTGTTCTAATAAAAATTGCATTATCGAGGAAAACTTTCCTTATTTCCGAGTCTGATTCCGATGACTCAAATTTAGATGATTCAATCGATGATAACGAGTGTGAATTTGATGTTCTTCAAATTAAAGGACTAACTAGTGATTCCAATAACTATTATCTTCGTCTTTAACCAGTGTTGATTTTGAGGTAAAATAGTTATTGGAATCACTAGTTAGTCCTTTAATTTGAAGAACATCAAATTCACACTCGTTATCATCGATTGAATCATCTAAATTTGAGTCATCGGAATCAGACTCGGAAATAAGGAAAGTTTTCCTCGATAATGCAATTTTTATTAGAACAAATATTATTGCCTTGACGTACGACGAGGTTAACGACTTCAATCTTTTCTCTATCGTAAGTATGCAGACAACTTGTTCATATCTCTTTTTAATATATAGTAGGCCTTTACACCATAATATCTTTTAGCACTATCAGAAGCTTTAATCAAGGTTTTATTTGAATTTTTACATTCTGGGTTTAAGGATCGGACCTTTTTGGTTGGCACAAAATTTGATGAGTCCGTAACTTCGAAATTATCGTCGTCATCTGTAAGATCAATATCAATTACATGAGATTACATTAACTTCTACAGATAATAAATCTCCTGTAATCTCCTGTAATGGAAAAAAAATCTATAGTGATATAATATTATATATATATATATATATATATATATATAATATATATAATATATATATATATATTATATATATATATAATTATATATATATATATATATATATAATATATATTATATATATATATTTCAAACTTATTAGTGAAAATTAATATATATTTCCTGCTTGACATCGAATCTCGTAACAGCTTAAACCATTTTATCAGACCAGATGCCTATTGCGAAAATTCATTTTTAAATTATAACTCAAACCTCAAAGATTTTCATTACTATTTTGATCGGAACGTAGACCAGATAAATGTTTTTATAAATTATCCAAAAAAAAGTTTGCAAAACTAATATGCTATATATAGCAGCCATAGAAAGCTCGAAATAGTTTAGGATAATTTTTAACATTTTGACCAAATCCCAGTTGTTTGATTGGCTAATTCGATTGGTTAACCAAATCATATTTATTTATGCTAATGTTATGTTTAGTTAATTTTTAGTTATGGCGAAAAGAAGAATTATTGACCAAGAGAATAATAGCAGCTAAAAACGAATCAAAGCTGATAAAGACCCCACAACCAACTAAAATTCCTTCCTAAGCAGCTCCAGCTTTAGAGAAAATCCTCTACTCGATATGGAATTAGAAAATTAAGAATCAGAAAGTTTCAGTCCCATCTTCTTCAACACGTTAATATTTTCTTCAGGAATTAGTGAGGAGAAATAGTATAACAACTTGGAAAATGCAGATACAGAACTAGAAGAGATTCTACTACATCTTCCCTTTCCATCTATCTTCAGCGACCGATCGTAAGCATTTACTGTAAAAATAATGTTCCTCATGATATGGTCTATACATTTTAGAAACTTACGCCCTGCAGAAAAGCAAATCAAATTTTTAAAAAGAGCATTAAAAATGAAAAAAGGGTCAATAAATATGTTCTTTGATGAACAAAGGAGCTCATTTTACCAAACGTAGTGCAAATATTATCTTGATCGCAGTGGAAATATAAAACCACTTGAAAAGAAAAATCATAATTCCCACCATATGCAGGAAAATAAGCAGGAAATTTTAAAAGAAAATGGGAAGATTCCCAAAAGTAACGACTTATCCAAAGTGAAAAAAACAAAACAAAATACGTAAATTCCAAAATGTAACGAAGGCTCATCATAAGTTGGAACAGCAAACAAGGAAATTAAGGAAACTGAAAATTAAATTGAAGAGAGTGAGGATATTAAATTATCATGTGAAAAGCAGCAAATTGCAAAGATTGAAAATGGGTCAATTCCGAAAGAATAAGAAGAATTAAAAAATTTTCGTTGTGAAGAAATATAAGAATCAAATTCGAAAGATAAAGAAGATTCTTAGCAATGATTCGACCATCGTCGAGTGTGGACGCAGTGGATACCAGAGGAGAAGCGGAAAACAGAAGGGATAGAAGAGAGTGATTGGAAAGATGGATGTCTGAGGGATGTTGAAAAATGAAATAGCTAGTTTAATTGCGCAAGAGGTGTTACCAATATTTGAGAAGAGAGAAGAAGTGAGAGCTTTTGTTTGGAGATAATAATGGAGCAGCCTTTGATTACTCAGCAATTATGGGAGGAAACCGGGTGCTTTAAAAACTACGCTGAAGCGTTCTTTTTTGACGTGGATGTCTTAGGATAAAGCGCCCGGTTACTGTTAACTCAGCAACGCGGGTCCAGTGTTCGAATCCCGCTGATTCGAACACTGGACCTCCGCGTTGCTGAGTTAACAGTAACCGGATGCTCTAACCACTAGGCCATCCACGTCCCCAAAAAGAACGCTTCAAGCGTAGATTTTAAAGCACCCGGTTTTCTCATCCCATAATTGCTGAGTACTCAAAGGCCTGCCCCCCCCCTGCGTTATGCTTAGTGCTTCATTACATAGAAAAATTGCAGGAAATCAAACTAATTGTTCTATCTTATGAAGAAATTTTAATTAACGCATTCACGCCGGCATTCATTTGTCTCGAAGAATTTCAGTTTTGTATCTTAGAATAGTATATTATAATATTATATATATATAATATATATAATATATATATATATATATATAATTATATATATATATAATATTATATATATATTATATATATATATATATATATAACACATTCGTTTCTGAAACTTTACAATTATAAAGCATATGGCGAGAACAGATCTAAACATTTTATTGAATGACAACGCTTGACCACAAGCAGAACATCATCAGGTCTTAAAAATATTTAAATTTAACATTAAAATTAGAATACTTATACAATACAATTACAAAACGGATTGAAACTGATAAAATAAAATTACCTCAGATTTCATTTCACAAATGAAGTTTTCATTTTTGTTTACATACATTAAAAAATTAATTGCTTCCTTCCGATTTTTTCAGGCTCATTCATGACTACCTTTATAACATCTACCAACCTAAACAACCTTTTTTTTTTCAAAAAGTTATTATTTTTACTCATGACGGAATGTAGGGTCTGTCTCAGTCTCTTTGAGAGATCTGGAGCAGTCTGAACAGTTTCTTTCTTCACATCTGTTTTAATCTTGTTTGACTACCCCTTAGGATTGGTAGCTCTTCGATTCAAAGATCTGTGCCTGTCATGTTCAGATCTGTGTGGTTTATAAATACATTTGACACCGCTGTGAGCGAGGCACCTATATAGGTTCACATTAGACTACTCAGATCTAGGCATGCAAGCATATGGCACTATCCATAGACTTTGTGTCCACTCTCACTCCACACATCACTCTCATCTCTCTGATGAAATATTTGAATTTCGAAAGAGTCTAGTCACTAATTTCTGATTACTTAGGAACTTGGGGCTTACAATTTTAGGGGTGAATGTATGAGGTAGAGAGGAAATGAGATTTTTTGTCACTTCTCATGTAGGTTTATGTCTGGTGGATGAAAATTTTTTAGATTAGAAACTTCATTACATAAATTTACGTTTGACGTTTCAATCTTTTAATAGTGCTATTTCGGATGAAACAATCATGTGGGCCGATTTCTATTGGTGAAACATTCCAAATCTTTATTACGGGTATCAAAACTCGCTTAAACATCAAGATCTTTCTTAAATTAAAATTTTTATTACGGGTATCAAAACTCGCTTGAACATTTTTTTAATCTTTCCAGTATAATATTACTTCAAGGTATCATCTTACTTGCATCTGTTTATGTAAGTCATTATTCTGAATGATATTTAAGGCAGATTTTTTTTTAACTATTCAATATCTTCGTCTTTAACCAGTGTTGATTTTGAGGTAAAATAGTTATTGGAATCACTAGTTAGTCCTTTAATTTGAAGAACATCAAATTCACACTCGTTATCATCGATTTGAATAACATCAAATTTGAGCTATCATCGGAATCGGACTCGGAAATTAGGAAGTTTTCCTCGATGTAATTTTTATTAGAAAAAATATATATGCCTTGACGTACGACGATGTTGACGACTTTACTCTTTTCTCTATCTTAAGTATGCAGACAACTTGTTCATATCTCTTTTTAATATATAGTAGGCCTTTACACCATAATATCTTTTAGCACTATCAGAAGCTTTAATCAAGGTTTTATTTGAATTTTAACATCCTGGGTTTAAGGATCGGACCTTTTTGGTTGACACAAAATTTGATAAGTCCGTAACTTCGAAATTATCGTCGTCATCTGTAAAATCAATATCAATTACATGAAATGACATTCCTTCTACAGGTAATATATCTCCTGTAATCTTTTGTGATGGATATATATATATAGTGATATATATATATATATATATATATATTATATATATATATTATATAATATATATATATATATATATATAGTATATATATATATATATATATATATATATAGATATATATTATAATATATATTATTATATATATATATATATTTCATACTTATTAGTGAAAATAATATATATTTCCTGCTTGACATCGAATCTCGTAACAGCTTAAACCATTTTATCAGACCAGATGCCTATTGCGAAAATTCATTTTTAAATTATAACTCAAACCTCAAAGATTTTCATTACTATTTTGATCGGAACGTAGACCAGATAAATGTTTTTATAAATTATCCAAAAAAAAGTTTGCAAAACTAATATGCTATATATAGCAGCCATAGAAAGCTCGAAATAGTTTAGGATAATTTTTAACATTTTGACCAAATCCCAGTTGTTTGATTGGCTAATTCGATTGGTTAACCAAATCATATTTATTTATGCTAATGTTATGTTTAGTTAATTTTTAGTTATGGCGAAAAGAAGAATTATTGACCAAGAGAATAATAGCAGCTAAAAACGAATCAAAGCTGATAAAGACCCCACAACCAACTAAAATTCCTTCCTAAGCAGCTCCAGCTTTAGAGAAAATCCTCTACTCGATATGGAATTAGAAAATTAAGAATCAGAAAGTTTCAGTCCCATCTTCTTCAACACGTTAATATTTTCTTCAGGAATTAGTGAGGAGAAATAGTATAACAACTTGGAAAATGCAGATACAGAACTAGAAGAGATTCTACTACATCTTCCCTTTCCATCTATCTTCAGCGACCGATCGTAAGCATTTACTGTAAAAATAATGTTCCTCATGATATGGTCTATACATTTTAGAAACTTACGCCCTGCAGAAAAGCAAATCAAATTTTTAAAAAGAGCATTAAAAATGAAAAAAGGGTCAATAAATATGTTCTTTGATGAACAAAGGAGCTCATTTTACCAAACGTAGTGCAAATATTATCTTGATCGCAGTGGAAATATAAAACCACTTGAAAAGAAAAATCATAATTCCCACCATATGCAGGAAAATAAGCAGGAAATTTTAAAAGAAAATGGGAAGATTCCCAAAAGTAACGACTTATCCAAAGTGAAAAAAACAAAACAAAATACGTAAATTCCAAAATGTAACGAAGGCTCATCATAAGTTGGAACAGCAAACAAGGAAATTAAGGAAACTGAAAATTAAATTGAAGAGAGTGAGGATATTAAATTATCATGTGAAAAGCAGCAAATAGCAAAGATTGAAAATGGGTCAATTCCGAAAGAATAAGAAGAACTAAAAAAATTTCGTTGTGGAAGAAATATAGAATCAAATTCGAAAGATAAAGAAGATTCTTAGCAATGATTCGACCCATCGTCGAGTGTGACCCAGGATACCAGAGGAGAAGCGAAACAGAAAAAGACAGAAGAATGTGAAAGATGGTTTGTCGAGTGATTTGTTGAAGAAAATGAAATATCTGATAATTTGCCCGCAAGTGTTAGCAATATTTTGAGAAGAGACGAGAGATAGAGCTTTTGTTCTGGAGATAATAATGGGGGCCAGGCCTTTGAACTCAGCAATTTGGGATGAGAAAACCGGTACTTTTAAAAAACTACGCTGGAAGCGTTCTTTTAGGACGTGGATGGCTAGTGATTAAGCTCCCGTTACTGTTAACTCCAGCAACGAGGAGGTGCAGTGTTCGAATCCCGCTGATTCGAACACTTGACCTCCGCGTTGCTGAGTTAACAGTAACCGATGCTCTAACCACTAGGCCTCCACGTCCCAAAAAAGAACGCTTCCAGGCGTAGTTTTTAAAGCACCCGGTTTTCTCATCCCATATTTGCTGAGTACTCAAAGGCCTGGCCCCCCCCCATGCGTTATGCTTAGTGCTTCATTACATAGAAAAATTGCAGGAAATCAAACTAATTGTTCTATCTTATGAAGGCTTAACATTAAATAACAAAGACCTTATTGGGTGCTCCGGTCCTCGAAAATTTCAGTTTGTATCTTAATATATATATATATATTATACTATATATATATATATATTATATTTATATCTATATATCTGTATATAAATATATATAGAATAAATAAATAAAATAAATATATAAATAAATAAATATATATATATATATATATATATCTGGAAAACTTTATACAAAGGATAAAGCATATGGCGATAACCAATCTAAACATTTATTGATTCGACAACGCTTTGACCACAACAAGGACCATCATCAATTCTAAAAATATTAAAATTTAACTTTAAAAGTTAGAATACTTTATACAAAACAATTACAAAACGGATGAAACTGATAAAATAAAATTACCTCAGATTTCATTTCACTACATGAAGTTTCAGATTTTGTTTACATACATTAAAAATAATTGCTTCCCTTCCGATTTCTTATTCAGGCTCATTCATGACTACCTTTATAACATCTACCAACCTAAACAACCTTCTATTTCAAAAAGTTATTATTTTTTAAATTTCCGAATGTAGGGTCTGTCTCAGTCTCTTTGAGAGATCTGGAGCAGATTCTGAACAGTTTCTTTCCTCACATCTGTTTTAATCTTGTTTTGACTAACTCCCTTAGGATTGGTTAGCTCCTTCGATTCAAAGATCTGTTGCCTGTCATGTTCAGATCTGGTGTGGTTTATAAATACATTTGACACCGCTGTGAGCGAGGCACCTATATAGGTTCCACCATTAGACAACTCAGATCTAGGGCATGCAAGCATATGGGAACTATCCATAGGACTTTGTGTCCACTGTTGGTATAATTATTGGTATAATAATTCAAAGATCAATGTTTGAAGTTCCCCTAGAGATCTTGGTCTCGAATGGTGAAGCCAGCCAGCCAGCCAGGACGAGCGTAAGTTTGGTCATCCTTGGCCTCACATATTGACTTCTTTACCTTGAAGCAGAGAGATGGCATAAATGTTTTATTTTCCGGCGTTTTGTTTAGGCCGAAGTTGTTTTAAAGAGACATGCAAGCAGTTTCACGTTTAAAAGCGCAAATTAAAAGTCTTTTACATCCCAAAGCCAGAATATTATCAAGTTGTGGTATAGCTATAAATTAAAGCTAGAAAAAAACGTAAAAGACATAAAACTTAACACACAAGAAGTGTCAGGATTCAGAGAAACAGCTTATGTGGGCAAGACGCGTATCTGAAGAGGAAGGTATAAAATGAATACCTGAAAGCCAACGGCTGCCATTTCAACGATCGATAGTAAAGGTGTAACTAACCTCGTTTAGTTTTTTTTTTTTTGCCACAAGAGATGTATAATGTAAAAGAATTTTTTTTTCGGTAGACGAGCAACAAAGTTAATTTTCAGTAACGATGCAAGACTATTATTATATATATATATAAATATATAATATATATATATATAATATATATGATATCATATATATATATATATATATATATATATATTATATATATAATATATAATATAATATATAAATATATATATAATATGATGCAAATTTATATTTCGGCAGCACCAAAAAAAAAAAAAAAAAAACATTCGTATTTTATGGAATGGAAATATGTGATATTTTAAAAATAAATCATTATTGTAATAAATATCATAGATAGAAATATTTACAAAACTCGGCTTCAGATCGTTTAGAAGTTTATTGTCGCCGGACTGCTTAGTCTACGTCCTGAGTGTAAAGTCAAAAATTAATGTTAGTGATTATATTTGATATAATTGCCAAAACGATTGGAGTTTGCCACATTTCTTACATTGAAACTTAATTTTGCAGAAAGGATGTAGAAATGTTTAAAAAGAATGTTTAGTATAATAGAAAAATGTACATTTTAACCTAATGCCATAGTCAGTAAAGTTAGGGCTAGTTTACGCACAGCGGATTAGTAAAGTTAGGGCTTGTTTGTACAGCACAGTGCAGTCAATAAAGTTATGGCTTACTTGCAATCTACCAGTAGGTTACTTAAGTTTTGTAGCGCTTTCATTAGAGTAGCTGTAAGCCTATATATATAATTTATATATAATATATATATATATATATATTATACTATATATATATATATATATTATAGTATAATATATATATATATATATTATATAATATATATATTAATAGTATATATAGTATATTACCGAAACATCGATCTATGGATCAGTATACATGGTATCGAGTACGATTTAATCGAACCCACCAAGTATCGAAAGTGAAACTGAAAATATCAGTGCTGCCGAAAAGTAACAAACTTTAGCATATATATATATATATATATATATATATATATATATATATATATTTATTATTATATAAAATATATATATAATATATAATGTATATATATATATATAACTTCCCTAGTATTTCACCCCAACTGGTTATTGAACCCGCACCTTCGCTGTTGGTGTAACCTAGGAATGTTATATATACATAAAAACATGGCATTTCATTTAGCATATATTATTATATATTTATAACTAACAAAAAATTAAAACATATTTAATATATATATATAATAAAATTTATAAATATATTATAATTTATATATTTATATATATATATATATATATATATATATATTATATTATATATATTAATATTATAAGAAAGCTTGGGAACCCGCAGGAACCCAATTGATTCCTCTGGGGGTGCTCTTGATTACAGGAGCCACGCAGCCAGTCTATGTAACTAACGGTCTAACTCAACTATTATTGCACAAAATTTGCAATAATAAGACGGTAAAAAAATTTCACTCGCTCAGTTTGAAAACAAGAGTTGTGAGTAATCTCTTAAAAATAGAATGCTGCCCAAAAAATGTGTCGGTATTCATATTTTATTCCTGCTTAATATATTCGTAAAGAAATCAAATGATAGTCTTTTCATTAATCGATGAACTCCATCACAATAGTTGATCAATTAATTATTTGTAATATAAAGTTAGTTTTTTTGTTTATTTCAAATCTCTGGGCTCTATCACAACAGCTAATTCCAATTGTTTGTAAACAATAGTAAACTTCGTAAGAAATCGTGGTCGATTTCGCACGAAATTCGTGCTAAAACTGTGTAAGCATTTCTTACCTAGCGTAACGACAAAAACAAAAAAAGCCTATGCAAAAATTGCATTGCTTTTGCAAGTTCTGGCAAACCACTTAGGTTGTTAGTGCCGACAGGTTTGATCTATTTTAACACAAAATGTTCAATGCAATAGAGTAGATAATGCTTATCACAGGTGCAATTGTATTATATTCATTTGTGCAATTGTATTATATTCATTTGCGACACTTTCCTTTAGTTTAACATGCGTATTAACAAACATTTAGTTTTTACCAAGTTTTATAAAAAAAACGGTGAAATCTTCCCTACAAATTAAATTATTTTCAAAAAGCACTAATAAATTTTCAGGCATGCTCACATTTTGTCAGATACAACTTACACAGTGTATAATAATAATAATAATAATAATAATAATAATAATAATAATAATAATAATAATAATAATAATAATAATAATAATAATAATAATAATAATAATAATTGTCTATACCATGCACCTTATATTGGCCTACTTCCCAAATTAAAAATAAAAATGTCTTCCGATTTCTGCCGTTCGTAGTCCATGATTTATATTGTACAGTGAAACATCTTACGTCTGTCGTAGTTTGCAATATAAGATAGGGAAATAGTGGTCATTTTGATGTTAATACAAAAGGCAAGATTTTACACAAATAAACCAATATGATTATGATCAGATTTTTCCCTAAATAGCTTAGTTTATTTCATTTCAATTTTTGTCGATTTGATGTGGAGAAATATTACAAAACTATAATTTTATACAGAATCGAGCTGGTGCATTTCTTTGTTTACCACGTCTCCTTAAAAATATTCCCAACCGCCGTGACCCCTTTAATTTTTTTTGTAAAATTAACTCGAGGAATTAAAGAAATAAAGTGCATCAAATATTAATTAATTTAAAGTTTCTCATTAAGTTTTCTAATATTTGGAGATAAGGGAACGTATTTTATTCATATATTTATAAAAAAAATTAGCTTTTTTTAATACAAAAAATTTCCGAAACTCATTAGAAAAATTTTAAAACACACGCAACTTGGGGAAAATCTGTGTTGTCAACGTTTCATTTAATTTCTTACATGTTTTCTATTATTTTTTTCTGCTTTAACTGCAAAAGATTTCTGCAACTGGCAATTCAGGCTAATACATGGACAGAGAGACATGGTTCTTGGCATCCAGACCTTTTTAACAATATAAGATTTAAGAAATTTTTAGACTTAAACATGTTCCCTGATGTTTGCTAGAGGTGTTTCGACTTATTAGATTGCTGAAAATATGTTTTGTGATGTGTATCAAAGAGAAAGAATTGAATCCCGAAAAGGCACGATATTTTACTAAATTACCTTATTGTTTGAAGATATGGCAAGCCATACTTAGAAATGGTGCCAAGCAGATAATGGCGTATTTCCAATCTCAGTCAATGACTGCGTACAAGTAAAAAAATAGCAATGAATTGTAATAACCAGTCTTGTCAAGAACGTAGGCTTTATTCAACTAAATTTTGAAAGTCTATACAGTACAGAATCTTTCAATAGAATGAATATAATACTCAGTTCTAAAGCTAAATCAATCAATACAAATTAATAATATCAATATATATAAGTAGCACCACAAATAATATAACAAGTTTATAAATATTTCACAAGTTGAATTTTTAAAATAAATGGAAAGATGAAATAACAAGGTTTATTTTATATTGTTTTTCGTAGTTAAGAGAGCTCTATGCATTTTTAATTTATTTATTTGAAGGCAAAGGTGTGGAGCGCAATATTGTTTTCCGAGTTTGTATTTGGTATGAATTTAGAAACCAGTATTTTTGACCCTCTACCTGGTTCTCAAGATGAAACCATTCGCACTCAACTGTTTCGAAAAGAGCAGAAAGTGACGAGTGCTATTGCTATATCCGAGTTAGTATATCAGCAGACCTCCAAGTGCATAGACCCTTTGGGTTCCTTACTGAATGGTATTGATGAACAGTATGATATCCAGAAGACATATAACTATCAACGCTACTTTTTTGCGCATATGATAATTCCTTATACAAAGTCAAGACCCATTCCTGTAGATATCTTGATTTCATGTGGATTTGCACTTGGGGTATCCTATTTCAGCTGGGCGCGATGTGTTGTTGACTCAAATCTATCATGGCTCAACTCTGACTGCTTCCTCCTCAAGTTATGGAATCTAGGAAATGAGTTTGACAGTATTGTAAGATGGTTACGGAATAGTGAGACTGAGACAGAACCACTTAAGAACTTCCCGAGTTTAGGTATAAGGGTGGGTGCATGTTGGGAATATCTTCATATTATATTTAGATCTGGGCCATCTATTATAATTCCCTGGTTAGGGCTTATAGCTGTACAGGATAGTATAATAGGCATGTTGATGCATATTATATAGTGTTTATTCTCCGATCGATATTAATGGATTCTCAGTTCACAAACAAACCTTAAAGCCCGGTCCACACTAGCGGACTTGAGGAACGACTTGTCCGCGGACTTGTCCGTACGGACAAGTCCGCGGACAAGTCACGCGTCCACACTTGCAAACTTGATGAACGACTTGACGAACAACTTTTATAAAAGAAAACGAATTTTTAAAAGAAAATGAATTTATATGGAAAACATTATTATATTTTCTTCCACAATGCTATTCATAAAAATTATAATAAGGCTAAATATTCGAATATATTATATATATATTATATATATATATATATATATAATATATATATAATATATATATATAATATTTATGATATATATATATATATATATATATATATATATAATATATATATGTCCTATTCTTGTTTACGACTCCGTCAGTTTTAATTTTTTTTGTTTTTTTTTTTAATATATTGCTACTAATATGCATACCACAATGAAATTTCAGTGGTAACGGACATGCATTCAAAAGTTCGAAGTATTTTTAAATAATTTTAAAAATCACATTTTTTAAAAAAAATTTAAAATGAAAATCTCGAAAAGTACGACAACTTTCAGAAAAAACAATTACATATTGAATCAGCGTATAAAAGTTTTATTACACAAATGTAAAAAAAAACAACAAAAAAAAACAATTTTTTCATAAATAAATATCTTCAAAAAGTACGACACTTACAGATAAACCAATTACATATTTGAATCAGCGTATAGCTTATTATAAAAATGCTAAAAAAAAAAATTACTAAAAAAAAAAAACTGGCAAAAAAAAAAAAAAATTAGCGGCTCGAGCCGACGGGGGACAGAAGGGGGACGTTTTCCCATACCCGTAGGGAGGGGCGAGGGAACCCCGCGACACCCAAATTTATAAGAGCGGGGGTTCCGAGACCCTCCCCGGAGGGAAATAGTCCTACCTGTAGTTCCCGGAAGCAGCAGACCCGACTCCTGCCCATCTTTTGCGTGTTACCCTTGGCGTATTCCTTTAGTAAAAAAAAAAAAAAAAAAATTAAAAAAAAAAAAATAAAACTGACGGTCGGACGTAAAACGGAAAAGGTCCTATATATTTTTGAATCATGTTCGTTACCACTGAAATGGATTGTTAGTCATATACTTAGAAATATATTAAAAAAAAAATTTTTAAAAAATTCCAAACTGACGGAGTCGTAAAACAGATAAGTCCTATATATATATATATATTATTATATATATCATATTATATATATATATATATATATATATATATTATATTATATTATAGATATATATATACTAGTATATATATATATATATATAGAGAGAGAAGAGAGAGAATGCAAGAGACCTTGAGAAGCGATTAGAGGAGCAGAGAGTAGAGAGAGAGAGAGCTTAATTTTTGTACCAAGCTTAAATTTTAGCAGCGCATGATTTCGAAAAGATGCCAATTGTGCACAAAGTAGCGCGGTACGGCAACACTGACCTTGAAAACCCAACCATCGGCAATTTCATAATATATTTAAAATAATGAAAATGTTCAATCGTGGAAAACTAGTCCTGCCAACACCTTCTCTATAAAAACGAGGTTGGTCCTGCTTTCTCGCTCAATTGTAAGTGAGCTGCAAATTTAATTTCATATCACCACCATAGATAATAATCAGTTTTTAAATTGAATTGATTTAATTTAAGGTCTGAATTCGGACACACACGCATATTAATATATATTATTTATATATATATATATATTATATATATATATAATTATATATATATATATATATATATATATTATATATATATAATATATATATATATATATATATATATATATATATATATATAATTATATATATATATATATATATATATGCCAGATCCGAAGAGTTCAGGCATGTAACTAGAAAGCTATAACATCTACAGGAAAAATAAAATAAACATTTTTAGATTTCAGGCAGTAATTTCATCGAAGAAACTTAAAAAAAAATAATTTTATTCTAATATTTTATTAATAACACCTGAAATATTTATAAAATCTTACACCTGGCAATGTACGCTCTGATGACCTTGAAACCTGCATTAGTTCTCAGAGAGCCAAAGGTGCCAATTACCATTTTATTTTTACGCTTTGAAGAAAATATATTTTTTCTTTTATTAACCTTTTTAGGGGGTTCGAACCGACGGGTGGACGACGAGGGGACGAAGTCCCCCCTGTTGTCCCCCGGTAGGCCGAGAACCCCGACTCTATCCATCGTTCTTGTTTAGCCGTGGGGTATTCTTTAGTTTTTAAAAAAAAAATTCAACCATTTGCACCTTTGCTTAGCTCAACTCGGAGTAAGCGGCATCTTGAATTCTCAAAAAACTAATTTTTTTCAACAATGTTTTGAACATTTTAATTTTTTAAAAGCGTTATATTTTTTTTTTTATTTGGGTTAAAAAGTCTCCTGATTAATAAAATGTATATTTATTTTCGTGTACCTGTTATAGTTTCTAGTTACATACCTGAACTCTTCGGGATCTACCATATATATATATATATATATATTATATATATAATATATAATATATATAATATATATATATATATATAATATATTATATATATATATATATATATATATATATATATATAGTATATAATAATATATATATTATATATATATTATAATAATAATAATAATAATTAATAATAATAATAATAATAATAAAATAAATGTCTGAAGAAGATGAAGTCATAAGTCGTACAACAACTCCATGTGCCTCGTCCACACACTCGGACTTGTCCGCGGACAAGTCAAAGACGAAGCTCCTCCGCATCAACTTTTAAAAGACGACGGACTTGTCCAAATCGAAAAAGTTGTACAACTTTCCCCGTCCACACGTGCACTTGTCCGCGGACTTGTCCGTACGGAAGTTCCGCGGACAAGTGCCTCAAAGGTTCGCCTTAGTGTGGACGGGCTTTAGAGACTTCATCAGGCAGGCGATACACTATGTAGAACGCGGAGTTCAAGGTTATAATGTTCTCAAGGCATTGTACCCTCTATTGGTGGGCTCTTTATTAAATTATGAGAAGAGTGCATATGTAAATGATCTCCAAACAATCATACTTAGAGACATGCCTTTTTGCTCATTACGAACATACTACACTACAAGACTCACATCACAGCAATCAAATGTCTCACTTTTGGAGCTATAAGGCCTTGGGGTATCCCATTTCAGCTGGGCGCGATGTGTTGTTGACTCAAGCTTTTTCTTTAGCATTTGACTGGCCCAAAGATCAAGTTTCATTTCAAATGCTTCTATTGATTCTGAAAACTCTGTTATTAACTAGGCTCTGTTATAAACTTGACTTTTCCTTATAATTTTTTGTTCAGGTCATTCAAATGACCAGCCATGTCTACCATAAAAGCCAAATCCTGAATCCATTCATTGTGATTTAGTTCAGGTATGTTTTTTCCTTTCATTTTCATGAATATTTTCGCTAAATCGAGTAGTAAAAAGAATCTTTTCAATACTGTGTCCCAACGTAATCAACGGACATAGCTCAAATAAGATAATCCATATGAAATATCAATGTAATTCAAGAAGTCATCAAACTGTCCGTGATTTATGGCACGACTACGAAAATTAACACTTTTTACTACAATATCCATAACATGATTCATTTCAAGGGCTTTGCAACAAAGCACTTCGTGATATGTAATACAATGCACTCTATAGAAATCATCCTTATTCAAGGACTGCAATTTTGATTTTAATCTGGAAATTACACTTAAATCACGTCCAATTATTTGAGAAGCGCCATCTGTAGTAACATTGACCATCTTGTTCCATTCTATATTTAATTTATCTAAAGAGGTAACCAAAGAATGAAAAATAACCATCTGTTGTTTGGTTTTTCAAAGGAACTAACTTCACAGAAACTTCCATGATGCACATTATTCTCATCGAATCTTCGAATGAATATGCAAAGTTGCCCTACATCAGTGATGTCAGTACTTTAATCAACATCAATTGAAAATGTAAGAAAATACTGCTTCATCTTTAAGTTGTCAATATAAATTTTCATAAATATCCAGTGTGCTGTGAAATTGCTTTCCTAGAAAAGGGTTTATCTAAAAATGAATTATGACTTTCAGGACATTATTTCAAAAGCCTTCAATGTAATTTTTCAATGCAGCTTCGGAAATGGGCTTTGACGATGTGACTATTTCATTCGTTATGACATAGCTAGCTAGCTCTTACTGTCCCATAACTATTTTTATTTATGTTTTTTTAAAAACTGAGTGCCTATTCTCCAAGTCGGTAATTAATTTGGAAATTAATTCTTCATGAGGCTTTC
>JABUQX010116580.1:0-15976 GCA_015478945.1 Trachelipus rathkii | reverse complement strand
CAACGCGCTTCGTTCGAATCAAGTGGGTGTTTGGCTTGTTCGCATTTATAGTGAAACGCTTTCGCGTTTTCGTGCACCCAAAGCAATATATATATATATATATATATATATATATATATAACTATATATATATATATATATATATATATATATATATACATATAAATTTATACATATATATATATCTATTTATATATAAATATATTTTACATATAACATATCCGGTAGCTATATATATACTATATATATACACAAATTTATAAGCTTAATTCCAACAATTTTATTAAATATATTTTACATATATATATATATATATATATATATATATATATATATATATATATATATATATATATAACTTATATATATATATATATATATATATATATATATATATATATATATATATTATTAAAATTGACTGTTAATAGTCTACAATTTTCTACATATTTTAAAATGGTTTAATAATGGCACTGTCCTTAAGATTAAATTTGTAATTTTTCGATGAAGATATGAAGAAACAAAAATATTTAACATTAAACAACACTAAACAGCTTCAAACAGCAACTCTACAACTCCCCTCTCCTTACTATCCTTAACCTTCTATTTGTGCAAAGATCAATGGTCTGTTATTTGACATGGGGTTTAAACATGTCAAATAAAGAATGTTTTCATTATTTATTTCAAACAAAGAATTTCTTTATATTTTGAGATATTCCAAACATGTAATAGTGCATCTCTTTTAAAAGAGTTTCTGACTTTCCCTTCGTATTTAATTAACTTCAATAATTAAAAATAAATACGTGAAGAGAAACAAGAATACTTTCTCTCTCTCTCTCTCTCTCTCTCTCTCTCTCTCTCTCTCTCTCTCTCTCTCTCTCTCTCTCTCTCTCTCTCTCTCTCTCTCTCTCTCTCTCTCTCTCTCCGTTGATGCCGAATTTGTTTGTAAATACTTTTTGGTGAAACGAGTAATTCTGAATCATAAAAATAAGAAAAAAAAAACAAATTGAAATAATTCATTTGATAGTTTATTATTCTACAGCAAAGAGTTTTTGGAAAAATTCTGTGCTTATTTTAAAATGAACAAATTAAGATATATATATATATATATATATATATATATATATATATATATATATATATATATATATATATATATATATATATATATATAATAAATATATATATATATATATATATATATATATATATAAATATATATATATATATATATATATATATATATATATATATATATATATATATATATATATATATATATATATATATATATATATATATATATATATATATATATATATATATACTATATATATATACTATCTTTACTCATACTATATATATATATATATATATATATATATACTATGTTTTGCTTTAACATAAACTGCATGGCCGATGTTTTAGTTAAAAGCCTTGTAATAATTCGCCATCTGCTGCTTCAATTTTATTGTGCAGTAAAATAATTATTCAAATACAAAATTCAATACTATGTCCAATCTTAATTTCCACTCTAGGTTCAAAATTACGCAGAATTTGGTCCACTATAAAAGGTGCCTAAAAACAAGAATAAAATTAATAAATAAATATCCAAAGAGGGCAGACAAAAAAAATACATTTAAACCTTTTCTGAAAAAGATTATTAAAACAAAATATTTAAGCAAATTTTTTCACAAATTTATGACATAAAATATTGACCATTAAATTTAAGATAAGTGAAAATAAAGGTATCTTTCAAGATAAAAAAATTACATTAAAAATAAACTGCAAAAAAATATGTGTTCATACAATTTAAATAAAAGATATTGGAGAATTTACAGATAATATAAAAATGAATACTAACTACTTGGTCCGATGAAAAATAAAAAAAAATGGAGCCAAGATAATTTCTCAAACATTTTTTTCAACTAACCTGTAAATTGTAAAGCGCTGGTTGAGGGTGGGGCAAGATACAGATGGAAGGGCTGATATATATTACTGTTTCAAAAATGCGTTCAACCTAGCAATTCAGTAATGTTAAAAAAAGCCAAGGGGAGAAACTCGTGTTAGGAACTAAAAAAAAAAAAAAAAAAAAATAGGAGGAAATTTGCTAACTGATTCGTTCGAGTTTCTTATTCCATTGACTCAGGGAAGTTGATAAAAATATAAAAAATCTAAATACAAGCAAGGTCCAGGATCACGTTCATTGTGTATTATCATATTATTATTAGTATTATTAATATCATATTACTTGCATCATCCGTTATTATCAACTGACTATGTATTATTATTATTATTAATCTATTACTCTTATTATAATTACTATTTCTGTGTATTATTATTATTATTCTAGAACTCATATTGTAATATTATTTTTATGTAATGTCTTATTAATATTTTCTCTGGCATTTATTATTATTTTCATTTATTATTAATGTGAATTTTTATTATTATTATTATTATTCGTGAAGACAAGCAATATGGTTGTATGGCTATTAGAATTTGAGGCCTCACTCTTGCGAGCTAGGAAAATCTCGCGTACAAAAAGCAAAGGCCAGGAAATATTCACTAAAAAAAAAAAAACTTTACATGTAGGTTTAGATACAAATATATGGACAAGTTAGACTCAATGGTGATGATGTAGGGGAAGAAAATACATACTGAAGACCCAACATAGACAGGTGATGTGAGTTTTAATAAAAGTGAGACAGTGCAGAAATAAATACATTAAGTGGGAAAAAAGTACCAAGGCATGAATTGGAGGCAACCCTAATTTATATTCACGCACTACAGGAAGCGAGCTGTGGAGGGATTTATTTAAATTTCTAGAGGAAAAACACAAATGAAGAAAATATCAAAAAAGGAGTAGTAAACTTTAAATTAAATCTCACTGTTTTATAAAATTTAAAGGAAACTAAATCTTTGAGTCTAAAAAGGAAAAGGAAAATTGGGAAAAATAATCAAATGTTCCAACCGAAAAGAGATATTTTTGTAAAATGAATATCACGACTGAAATGTAAAAGTTATTTATTGTGTGGAAGAATAATGTATAAAATCAAATAATTATAGACTTACCAGAAATCACAATGAGGACACCGAGTTAAAAATCGAACTTGTCAGTACCATTGCTAGAGAAATAATGATTTTGGGAAATCTAAAGGAATTACTTTTTGGGGTTGAGGAGGGACGAAGGAGAGGGGGAGTGGATTTGGACTTCAGATTCTGATATGAGAGTTTATGAAAATAAATAAGATAGTCTGAAGCAAATAACAAATTTAATAAAATGCGGACTTTGGATGTGTGATAAACCATTTTGAGCCTAAGAGAGAGAAAAAAAATTGAAGAAAGAAAATAAAGTGATTTAGAGTTTATCTGAAAGTTTTCAGATTGAAGATAAAACTGATAATGGAGAGAAAAAAATAGATATCTTTATTTTTTTTCTTTTCATATTTCTTTAACAGATAACTCTGGTGAAAGAGTTCCCCCTGCCAGTGAAAAGAAAAGGAAATTGAGGTATGCAATTTATGCAGGAGGATTTGAATATGTGGGTTCCAATGAAGTATTCCACTGAGAGTGTAATGGTTTTACTTTCAACCTGGAAGTCCGAAAGTGACATTAGGGATAAAATTTTGATGAAAAGGTGGATATTCAGGAAATTTCGGATCTTTTGTAATCCAACTTGTTTGGACGGAAGAATGGGAAGGATATCTGAAGGTGTATTTATCTGATACAAATGTGCATCCTTGTGGGAGAAGGAAAATATTACTGGTAATTAGTTTGGGTTGACTTTTGGGACAGGAGGTTGAAGCTGCGGCATCGGAAGAGAAAGTGAGTAGAGTTTGATTTCCGGCTTCTAGAGTTTAGGGTGTTTGTAAGGATAAGGATTATACTTGCAATGAATGGTGTTGTTTATTGCAAAAATTGAGGATAGAGTTCAAGCGTTATAGATTACTTTTGGTAACTGGATTGAGGAGAAAACAAAAGTAAGGAAAAGTTAAAAGTTGTTTATGTCATAGGGAGTCTCTTAGGAAAGAAATTTAGTTGAGAGGATGTGGGGATTATCTACGTGACTAAAAGACCAGAAAAGAAAAAAAAAAATTTAGGAAATTTCGTGAGAGTGTGGTATTATAGGATCAAAAATGTAGAGTAGTACGAATAAGAAGTTAGTTGGAGAACATTAGAGAGTTTCGTTTGAGAAGGAATTTAATGCATAATGAGAGACTAGATGCTAACGATTTATCTGTGTACAGAGCTTACTGTAAGTGTTCAAGTTTAAGATGTAAGCAATAGCATTAATAATGTGTGCATTTTTAATTCTTGATATATTTGGTTACCATGGGAAGCAAAGGAAAAGAATATGGATTAATAAATGTGTTTAATGAAAATGTTCGAGTGCTGAGAGGTTAAATTTTAGTGAAAATCTGTCTCCGTGTTTTGACCTTGCAAAAATTGAAATAAATTTAAGTTATCTGTTAGTAATTACATTAAATTTCATCAATAAATAGATTTTTGATTTTACTAGTAATAAAATAAAAAAAAAATATATGGGGAAGCAAAAATTATATTTGTTCTATTTAAAAATTTTCATGTGTTTAGCTTTGCTATTTCTTGGATTAATTAATTCTATAGAGGAGTTGGATAAATATATATATTCTGTTAAAGTATTAGTATTTTGATATTTTGTTTTCTAATTTCAGGGAGAAGATTGTTAATATCAAGGTAAAGAAGAGGATCCAATTTCTCCAACATTTTGTGTGTGAAGATAGGGGAGAACTATGAGAAAAGGGTTGTATATTGGATTAATAAGCAAATAAAATTTGAAATTTTAGTGATCTTACCATTAATTTGTTATAAACTTTTCTTTTTAATATTCTTTAATGAAAATGAGTTTACGGTTTTCATCTTTTACATGTTTGAAATGTCTTTTCTAATATGTCTTTTATTTTTACATTGATGTAAATAAATGTAATAAAGGGTCGGCCTGTGGCACTTTAAAAAAGAAAATTTTAACAAATCTAAAAGTGGTCATGAATTACAAATGTTCGTGTGTGAGGAAGGAAAAATAGAAGGATAAATAGATGGTATAAATGAATCTGTGTGATGTGAGATCGCGTTGATGTGTGTTAGTTGTGTGTTGGAATTTATGTTGTTACAGTGATATGTATGTTAAATAAGGAGGTATTATTGTAGTAAATATTTTCGTGTTGAAAAAGAAAGGTATTGGAAAATGCAACGAATGTGGTTTTAAAAGAGTGTGTTTGTGTAAGTTACTTAAGAGTGTTCTACATCATAATGTGAGTGTTCTTTTGAGTTTATACACATGAAAATGGGGTGTGTATGGAAAGTTACAGTCATAACTCTGTGAAGAACGTTGACCTGAGCTAAGAGTGTGGAAGTTTCTGTTGTGAGAGAAAGGAGAAAGCTAATTTTTGTGTAGAATGCGTGGAGAAAATATGATTTGCGAAGAGAGTAGATGTAAAGTTTTGTTCTTTCGAGAGAAAGGAAGAGTAAGAATCTGAATGCAAAATGCACAAATGTGCGGTGTAAGTATTATTAGTAAGAGTAGAGAAATGAGAACTTTGAAGAAGAGTTTTGAAAAGTGCGAAGCGTGAAGACATGAGGCATGATTCTGTTTACGAAATGGAAAATGAAGAAACAACTCGTGGAGAAGTAGGGTGAAGAGGGATCAACATATGATCATTTAAGAAAACTGGTGGGGTGGTTGATCACCATAGAGAACGCGATAGTGGTTTCCTGAGAATGAGGTTATCATATAGGAAACGCATTATTATGCAACGAAATAGGCTCAGATTCCAATGAAAATTTCAAAGGAGGAGAAGAAGTTAAAGCTTTAATGAGTGTTGAGAAAGATTCAGTGTTATATGGAACTTTAAACGCTAAATCTAGAGCTTTACTTTGTGAATGTGCTAAACATTGTTCTTAGTGAACTGGAAAATAAGGGCATGTGAAGTAAGAAGGAGTTTTCCCATTAACATTTGGCAGAGGTAAGAAAGATTTAATCACTGGAGAACTACTAAAAGGTGGGGAAGTGTCATTATCCCAACCAAAAGCATTTGTGCTACTACCTATCTTAATGGGGAATAGAGCCTTGGCATTTGCTTTGCCATTTCCATTTACTACAATATTAACACTACCTAAAGATAAGTTCCCGCTATGGGCATTCGCGTTGCCAATATCTAAATCATCTATATCAATGCAAGCCTCAGTGTTGCCTACAGCGTGAGAAGATGAGTTCTCTAAGATATTCCCATTTAATAAATATTCCTGAGAACACATGCTACTTTCAGGACGAACCCTAGCTAATTTTGAATTGAAATTTGCGATACCATTTTCAGTCTCAGTCATGCTAACCATACTGTTAGGTATAAGAGAATTTTCTACCCCGTGAAAATCATGCATTAAATTAGTGTTAAAATCCCTATTGAAGCGTACATTATGAGCTAAACTATTAGAGTGATTTGGAGTATGAACATTTTGTCATGCAAGCTGCAACCCCATTTGAATTTATATTATTAAGAGAAATAGGTTTGGCGCATGTATTAAAGCTATCTTTGACAGTGAGACAGCTGCGAGCTGCAGACATTCTTTGAGTCCACTGGGGAATGTGCGCATGTAGAGGTGTGGGAGCGTTCTGGATATGGGTATAGGCGAAATTACTGACAAGATCTTCTCTATTAGCGAAATGAAAGAAAGATCTGTGGGCCCCCTTCGTCTGTGTTTTTTTAGAAGGAATTTTACCACCGCGGAAGCGAGAGTTTTGTGGAGAGTGTCCATAAGGAGAAAAACATTGAGAAAGCCCATCTTGGGTCAAATGTTGCTGATTTTTCCGGTGATAACAGGTGTGTGGAGTTGCAAAAGGTTTGCGAGGAAAGAAGGAGGGAGTGCGATACCCCATATGTGTCTGGTTTGGGAGTCGATGGCTCCTGAGCTCATCAAAAAATCGTTGTCGCAAAGTTATATGTGCAACGCTGTTATTGGCATTAGAGTTTTTCATTTGTTTATTTGTGGTGACCGTAGAAAGCACATCACCAGGTAAATGTTGAGAAGTAGGTAAAATTGCTTTATTAAAATTGATAAAAGATTCAGAAATATTAACAAGAGAATGAGGGTTAGTGCCCTGCGATACCTTTTGATCACTTAGATAGGAGGCTTTTAAAGATTGCAAATCATGTTGAGAGAAAGTAGTTAATTTGGGAGATAGACCTAAAGTGCTAATTAAATATTCAAAAGAAGGAGAGTTATTAAAACAAGAGTTAGAAACAAGTAAATCGTGCGGAGAGTTAGAAGAAATATGCCCTATTAAATTATTCCTATATAAATCATTGTTAATAGTTTCTTCATACAATTCATTTTTATTTCTAGCGTAGAATATATTACTGTTTCTAGTGTATGCGTAAGCGTTCCTTCCACTTATATCGTCATATCTCTTAACTATTCCTTTCCGTCTGTAAATATTGAAAGAGAACCTTTCATTTCCATTGCTATGCCTTGTATCTACAAGCGCCTCAAAATTTGCCATAACATGTCCCTCTGGCATATCTAATCTTACCTCCATGCTGCTTTTCACCTCAGTGTCTGCTCTGACCTGTTGATCATATGCTAAACTCATTCTATTACTGTGCAAGTGCTCTATAGGCGCGAGAGCCATCAGCTTTCCAAATGTGTTTGTGGAACTCTCAACAATACTATCTGTGCTTTCAAATAACATACCTTGCTCAATATGCACTTTATCTCTTAATAGCGCTACATCGCGTGGTATATCATATAAAGAAAAATAATTGATACTCCTACCTTCCAATTTAATATAATCTGCAAACTCCATATCAATAACTACTTGCGATTTATCTCTTGCACAAACATCACCATTGTTTTCATCACCATTCGTATTAGCGTCAGAGTTCCCTTTTCCAATTTACAACTGCGGCATATTCATCACGCTCTTGGAGTTGACATCTGTTACAACGCGGTCTACTTCGGAAATAGTTGTGCTTCGCGAATCCAGTTCAGAATCATTATTTATCTGTAAATTTTTAATAAAATCTTGGGAAGATAAAATAGTTTTGGAAAGAGAAGAATCCATATTAAACTTTTCCAATTGGAAATGCGTATGATGGTTTTGCAACTGATTAATACCCTGCGTCATTTCTACTGCTTTGTTATTTACGTGTTTAAAAGTGTCACACTATTATCAGACTCGGCGGAGTCATTAAAACCTAACTCTGAAACATTCAAAGTAGCGCTAAAATCTTTATCATTAACGGTGTCCGCTGCACCTGGAAAACAATGTTGCGTACTAAAATTATTCTGATTGTTAATGCATGCATGAGAGTTATTAGTAAAATCAAAATCATTATTATTAGTTAAAAAGGACTCATTTAGGGACCTATCCAAATTAATATTAGGAAAATTTACCTTGCTGTTGGAATTTCCATGTGTAGTGAGTGTATTAACATTTGCGATAAGTTCAATATCATTGTGAATAATAACATTATTACAAAACTTATTTGCTTGTGTGGAGGTGTTTTTATCTTCAATAGTTGTAAGCAATTGTGGATTAATATTATTTTTACATAGAGAAGTATTAAAATTCGAGCACTCTGGTGGAAATACATCATCAGTAGCTTCTCTAAACATGCAAGAGAATTGGTCAGCGGCGTGAGAAACATTCATAGCTGCCGCTAACGAACCATGAGAGATGGTTTCGACATCGATTTCATTCATAGCTGTTTGAGAAGTCCCTTGAGAGGTGGCTTCAGAAAGAACATTAAAATAATTATCATCAAAAACTGTATGTGAAATATTGTCTACAGCCCTATCATTGTATGAGTTAACATAAGCAAAAGTTTCCATATCATTTTTAGTTACAAACTTTTCCTCAACCCAATTATGCGAAGCTTTATTTAAAACATCAATTTGAGCTGTGGGGCTCGTGCTAGCATGTTGATATCGGCTATCAATATCTGTAACGGAAACATTTAAATAAAGAGGAGCCTGGAGTTGAGTCGATTGAGAGGGTTGCTTCCTTTTACATAAATTACCTTTCTTGCGGAAAACAACATGAAATCTATTTTTAGTAGTAACATTTAAATCAATTTTATATCGGTTAATAGATTTCGTGTCAGAAAGAACATTTAAATCAACTTTATATTGGTTAATAGATTTCGTGTCAGAAAGAACATTTAAATAAGATGTGTTAAACAAAATTTGAGACTCTACCTGTTTATTTCCATTGAACAAACCCCTGTGAGTGATGGCGGGACTGTTTACCATAACATTCATCTTTGGCTCGATGCTACCGTGAGAGGTGGATTTGCCATAACCATGATGAGAACATTTACCAAACTTATGAATCTGGAGAGGAGGTGTACCATCGAGATAGTGTATTCCCAATGTGTCGTTTGCTGGAGTACTTACATTACAGGACGAGGAGAGATTGTGCTGGAGAGAGACAGTTTGGACTGGTTCGCCTCTGATACGGAAAATTTACGAGCTTCCAGGTCATTGATTTTCATTTTTTTGAAAATGTTCTCGTGATGTAGAACTGACTTCTTGTGGCGCTCTCCAATTATTAGAAAATGGATGTTTGAAGAAAAATAAAGGTGTTGTATTATCATAAAATCTTCTAGCAGCGTCGGAAATCAATTTTGTAATTATTTTCTCTCATCATTGAATAATTAATATGTTTTCTATAGCATTTTTAGCGAACAATTGTTATCAAAATAGGGAACTGAATTATATCATTAAGAGAGAAGAAAAACAGTACATATTATCTAACCCTTTAAATAGAAAGTGACTTGAGAGGGTAAAACAATGACCCACAAGTATGACTCTCTGTCAAAAAAAGAGTAAAAACAGTGATAAAAAAATGCGGTGCCGTAAGTTTATAAGTCCTCAAAGTGGAGTGTTTTCACAGCACTAACCATGAAGAGAGTGTACGTTTACCTTCCTGTTGGAGTCCTTTCACACAGCGACCAGGACTGTAGAGTTCCACTCATAACAAAAACTTCTTGTATTGTGTGGAAGATATTTTTAAAAGCTTTGGGGATAATAATTCGCCATCTGCTGCTTCACTTTATTGTGCAGTAAAATAATTATTCAAATACAAAATTCAATACTATGCCCAATCTTAATTTCCACTCTAGGTTCAAAATTACGCAGAATTTGGTCCACTATAAAAGGTGCCTAAAAACAAGAATAAAATTAATAAATAAAAATCCAAAGAGGGCAGACAAAAAAAATACATTTAAACCTTTTATGAAAAAGATTATTATAACAAAAATATTAAAGCAAATTTTTTCACAAATTTATGACATAAAATATTGACCATTAAATTTAAGATAAATTAAGTGAAAATAAAGGTATCTTTTCAAGATAAAAAAAATTATATTAAGGAAATAAATTTCAAATAAATAAATCTTAAAACAAAATTTGAAATAAAAGATATTGCAAAATTTGCATGAATAAATATAAAAATGAATATAACTTCTTGGTCCGATGAAAAATAAAAAAAAGAAATGGAGCCAAGATAATTTCTCAAACATTTTTTTTTTCAACTAACAATAAATTGTAAAGCATGTGGTTGAGATGTAGAGTGTAGATGGAAGTGTGATTTATATTATATGATTAAAAATACATTCCAACAGCAATTCGTAATGTTAAAAAAAAAATCAAGGGAGAAACTCGAGGGTTAGGAACTAAAAAAAAAAAAAAAAGATTTATTGATTTATTAATTGCCATATAGAGCGTTTTCATGTCACTGTGGATGCAGACTGTTTTCGAATACATGCGACCCATCTTAAAAAAAAAATTTGTTAAATTTAGCAAATACACTAACATAAATATCTAAAAGTCGAAGAGCTAATCTTATTTTTAATAAGAAATATCAGCAAAATAAACTAGACAGGTACGTTTGATATATAATATATCCCTACCTATTATATATATAGATATTATAATATATATTATATATATTATACTATATATTATACTATAGTATAATACTATATATATATATATATATATATATTATATATAGTATATATATTAGTATAATATATTATATATATATATATTATATATATATATATATATACTGCAAGCCCTCCATGCAAGCTTCTACACAGCGGCCACTGGTCTTAGTTACCATCTACTAATGATTTAAGAAGAGTAACACAATTACCTAAAATCGTATTATCATCACCTGTCAGGTGTTTTTGCGAAGCATAAGGGAAGACAGCTCATTTATTTCTCCATTTCCTCTCTGAAGTATTTAAACCTCAATATTTCAACGACTTGAACATTGTGATTACGCCAGAAGCCAGAAGCAGGGAATTCTCTCAATTCATAGTTCAATGAAATATATCCGCTATCCGCGGCCGTTATTCCGGTGCAGCGATGTAGAATCGAATAAGACTTCAGATAATGCCTATTAGTACGCATCAGAAGGCATATTCCGCGATGAACCTCTAAAACCTCTACCATATATATATACTATATATGTATAGTATATATATATATATATATAATATAATATATATTATTATATATATATACTATATATATAATATATATATATAGTATATACTAATATAATAATATCTATATATATATATTATATACTATATATATATATAATTATATATATATATATTTACTAAGACATCTACTATCTTTGGGTGTTTGTACTGGCCCAAAAACTGCCTCCTCAACACAATTAAAGAAAAAGTTGTTTGGGAAAAGGTCGGTGAAAGTTGGACCCTTGAATTACTTTTTGAATAACCAGGCCCTTTCAGTTTTAGAGGCCTCAGGGCAAACATTATCCAACAAGGATAATACAATACCCCAAAATCAGTAGCTACTACCTTCACTAATAATGGAAGGGACAAGGGCCAAACCAAACCAGTTCAACTATACTTAATACCACAGGTGACTCACCTATCAAAAGATCCAATATAAACCAACTACACTCAAACAAAATAAACCTAACTTCACATTACACTTTAATAGGTTTAAACAATGAATAACCGCACTACACTCAAAAATAGATTCCCATACATTATAATAACAATCAAATAATTATTCAAAATCGTCCAAATCATAATATATAATACACAATACTTTTCCAATATCAAACTATTCTATAATGTCGTTTCCACTGTAACAGCCAATCACAACACTTCCAACTGTAGTCTTTTAAATATCCTTGAACTTCGAAACCAATTAGTTCAAAATCACCGTTGGTGCCGAAAGTATTTAGGTCAACCATCCTACACTTGATTTGCCAAAACACAAAAAAGTGTTAACTTGTTCAGTCTTCTGAGAATCATACTGCTCTTTGTCCCAATATAAAAAAACAGAATATATTACGAAACTGATACCCCATCCGCTTCAAAAGCCACCGTAACCTCACCTGTGTGGCTCGAGTTTCCGTGTAAGCTCTTCCCATAGCGGATTTAAAATAATAAGGGACCCCTTTGCGTTCGAATATTTTCATCAAGGCAGTCAATGTCCTTTAGGTCTCAAAATCAGTGCGCAAACACAAATTGTATCCCCACTCCCTGTTAACATCTCTATTAAATTGTATTTATACAAACAAGGGCACATTTCCTTCAGTACATATGTGGTCACATTAAACATCCAGTACAAGGAGGGGTGTACTTTCTGCTGTCTATAGTAGATCACCTTCCCAACGATCTTAAAATACCTGGGCTTGTAAGGACCACACAAATGCTCAGACAATATCCCGGTCCCTCTTGCCTCATCCTTACTAATTGACATCATTACGGATATATTCCCGGTTACTTCTAGGGTCCGACAATCTCCCCCATTTTCTAAAAAAAAATCAAGAAAATAAATAAAGTAAATTTGTTAAAACAATGTATGCCCAGACAGCATGTACACTTGCTGCAAGTTTCATCGATGTCACCATTGTTATTCTTTAGGCCGAAGTTCCAATTTTTGATCAGTAGTTAGTTTTAGCCATCTAATCATCAAGAATATTAATCATTCTTCTTTCTCCCTATAATGAGAGGAAGAACTTAGCTATATGAAATCCTTCCTCTCTAATAACTGAGCTGAGACTCTTTAAATTGATCCTTCACACCCTTCGAAGATGCCGAGGGGGGGGAAGTTGTAAATAATGCGCATCATCCTCCGAAAATAATACAGGTGTGCCTTAATTTAAGTAAATAGGTTTAAGGTTTTGTCTGCCTCGGACGAGGAATTTCGTAATTACTTACTCTGAAAGTATAAAATATGACTACAATTTCTTTCAAATATTACTTTTCTAACCGACATATAAATATATATATATATATATATATATATATATATATATATATATATATATATATATATATATATATATATATATATATATATATATATATATATATATATATATATATATATATATATATATCTCATATATAATATATATATATATATATATATATTTTTAAAAATCCCTATTCCCAAATTTAAAATGCAATGAATTTGAACATCTTATTTACAATTGACACATAATTCTACTAAAGTTAGGCTAATGTGTCCACAAAGGATTAGAAGTGAGTATGATTTCTTTTATTTTTAATTTGACATTATGCCTTAAATCAGCTTCAAAAGAAAATAAAATATATTGTCGTTATAAACCCATTTGAATCTACTTTCAAACATCAAAGACTTGAATACCCAAATGAAGAGTTAGCAATTGCTCTCCTAATAGTTTCTATATTCATATTTAATTGAATGTATTGAATAACGATTTTTATGAACACTTTCCAACCTATTTATTGTAGTTATTTACCAGTGATAAAACATGTTTCACTGTTCTACATTATTTTTGTCATTGTTATTAACTATATAGCAACAAAAAAATTTGAAAAGATGTTCAAGTTTCTTGTGAGCTTCTTGGAGGCTCATGAATTAACTTTATTGCTAGTTTGGTTTTAATCTTGCAACGCACTATTTAGGGAATAGCTTTAAACGTACTTGAAAGCTGCAATCTCTTTACCTAGAGCTGGGGAAATTTATTAATGACCTTTAATTTTATCTGCTGTGGATGAATCAACCACCATATCATACTTTATTCCTCCAACAAGGAATCAATCTGCTTTTATAGTCTAAAATGTGGTAGCAAAGTCAATTAGGTTACACATCGGGAATGGTACCACAATGAAGTCTACTGTAACATCTCAAGATATTCAAATTACGTTAATAAGTATTGAAAGACCTTAATGATGTTGTATTTATTTTGGAATTCATAGAAGGAGCAAGATTTAGAGATTTATATTTTTTCAGCTATATTGTTCAGCTATAGAGAAACACTGCATTGTTTTTTTCTGGATAAGCTATAAAAGATTTAACTGTTGATGGTATCTGCGATTTCCCCACTTTAATCTGACAAGCACAACTGCTTGATCGTAGATGTTAAAACCTTGGCATTGCATTGGCTTTCTATAGGCAAAGAATTCTGATCATATCTTGCAAATCCTTTTGGTTTAAGAAATTTTGGTTTCTTTCTTCATCTGCAACTCTGAATTTTTCCTTAATCTTCAAAGTCTTCGTCCTATGATATGCTGCTCTCTTCTGAAGATATTATCTCACTTAAGTGATCTGGGTACAAGGAATTCAAGGCAGTGATAAGTATGGATAAGTAATAATAATGTTAAGTATTGAGAATTAATTCAATTTGCATTTCCGCAAGTCAGATGTTTGGATAGTACACCAAAGAGAAGTAAAAATTGCTTTGTTTCAGTAGCGTCTTACCAAATAGTAACAGCAATTATTGCTCATTTACTTTCTCTTTATCATCCTGCAAATAAAATATAAAATTGTGATTATAATATATATATATATATATATATATATATATATATATATATATATATATATATATATATATATATATATATATATATATATATATATATATATATATAATATATATATTATATATATATTATATATATATATAAACCGAAAAAATTGGTCGGTCCAATGAAAATAAAAAAAATAACAGAACACGAAGATTAATTTTAGTTTACCTATGAAATATGGTATTTATATTCATCACTTAGTATTCTGTAATTTGTCCCTTGACATGGAAGATCGTTTCCAGCCGTTCAAATATAGATTTCTCCAGTGATGTCATGTAGTTGCGGTCCATGCTTTTCGAAAAAAGTTTTAGCGATTCGATAAGACGTAGTATGAATGAGGTGACTGCAGTTGCTAGGTGTTATTTCATGTATGGCCAGTAGTTTTCTATCGGCTTAAGTTCAGGGCTGTTCCGTATTATGAATGTTTATCAAGGGGAGAAAGTGGTCCTTCAAAACCTTGAAATACCGCTCAAACTTCATTGCAACGTGCTTAGGAAGGAAGAAAGGTCAGGACTCAACCTACCAGAATTTCTACTGAGACAACCCCACATCATTACCTGATCTGAATGCTTGACAGTCCTAACTGTGTAATTGGAATGATACCTACTGATGGAATTAGGACGTCGTACGCGTTTATGTGTCCCCTTGATGCAGTTAAATTTATTTTCATCCGAAAACTCATATGACCTTCATCCTGTCTTTGCGGCGCAGCGATAAGGAAGATGCATGTTCTTTTGGAGACAATATTGTATTGCTCATACTGATACGTCTTTCAGTACCTGTGAATGTGTCTTCCTTAATTCAGCAGCTGTAATCGAAGGGCTCGTACGCACCTCCCATCGCACAACATATCAGAACTTTCGGGTAGTTAGTCTTTTTCTCCCAGACTTTTTTTTTTTGGAATTGCGTTGTGGACCGATCAATTTTTTTGCTTTGAATATATATATATATATATATATATATATATATATATATATATATATATATATATATATATATATATATATATATATATTGATAAAATAACCTCTTAAGTATTTCCCTCTGCGGGATTGAACCTGGAAGCTCTTGAATGATAA
>JABUQX010116579.1:0-11200 GCA_015478945.1 Trachelipus rathkii | reverse complement strand
AGAACCCGGGTTGGATCAAGAGAAATCATGAGTTATATCTCTTATTATCTATACTATTAATCCTTATCGGCAATCTATAGCCACTCCAGTGCTCCCTTTAGTTAATAGAGATTGACATTAGTTGCCTGCTTGCTCTAATGAGGAAAAAACTAGGCCATATGTTGTATAATTTAATTTCGAAACGCAAATTGCTGTCTCCAAAATTACTTTTAGTGATTTTGTAGTTTAAATATGGTAGATTGGTGAATTTCTGTATGGCAAAATTATTAATTTAATTAAAATTCTCTCGGAATATGTTTCATTAATATTCTTTGTTATTTTTTAAATATAACAAATTTTTTTTTGAAATTTCAATAAATTTATATTATTTAAAAATATTAATAAGAAATTTAAAATTTATACCAACTATTTATATATATATATATATATATAGTAGTATATATATTAGATTAAATATATTATAATATAATATACCTTCGTATAAGAAAAGTAATTATATAGTATATCTATATATATGTTAATATATATATATATATTATATATAATATATATTACTGGAATTTCTTTCAGAATTCTTCCAGGCTGCCTAGAACCTAGAACCTAATCAATTACGATTGGGAAGACTAATATCCTCCGAATAACATAAAATATTATTAAATTATAAGGCATAAAAAACTATTTAATAATTCCTTTCTTAAATGCACTTTATCAAATTCTCAGAAAGACATCTGAGGCAAATTTTGATTATCATGGCTGTAAAAAAAAAAAAAAAGAAGCTAGCACGTTGCTACATTTTTTGTTCCATGGCGTAATCTAATCTTGCTTCAACATTCAAAACACATTAGCCCCAGCATATAGGCCTATTTAAAATATTGCGCGATCTCTAAAGGCCACCAAAAGAAGACGTCCTGCATAGTTGTAAACATTTTTAAATTAACCATAGTCTGTCTAAATACCAGTATATATGAATAGGACAAGAAAATTTCTAATAATATATATATATATTATATATATATATATTATATATAAATATATATTATATATATATATATGTTATACTAATATATATAATATAATATATTAATAGTATATATACTGTATAATTATGATATATTATAAATTTATACCTTATACTCTAATATATATATATATATAAGCAAAAAGGGGAGGGTTTCTAGCCCTAAAAAAAACCAATATATATATATATATTATACTATAATATATATATATATATAATAGGATTAATATATATATATATATATATAATTATATATATATAATAATAAATATATATATATATATATATATATATATATATATAATTGAATAATTAATTCATAAACGCTAAATGAGTATAAAGTCCCTAAGTATATGGAACAGCTAAATGCGTTAATCCAAAATCCCTTTAGCTGATAAAAGATAGCTACGAGCTTCGATGGGCAGCATTAATTACAAATTAAACTCTTAAATACTATACTCTTGACTTTTCTTTTATTAAAATATTCCTTTTGTTATTTGCTTTCAGTTTACTAAAATATTTTTGCATTTTTAAAAATTGAAAATGTTATCTAAAACACTCATAAGAAATTTAAAATTTATGGCTAACGTATTATATATATTATTAGTATATTATATTGTAAATAATATACCTTATAGTATACGATACTTATATTATATTAATTATAGGTATATATATAATATATATAATATAAATATTATATATAATATATATATATATATATATATATATATAGGTTCCCAGCATCCGAAAAGTTCCCATGCATTGTAACTAGAAACTAATAACAGCTACACGAAAATAAATATCATTTTTATTAATCAGGCAGACATTTTTACCGCGGAAATTAAAAAAAAATAAAAAAATTAACTCTTTTTTTAAAAAATTAAATTGGTAAAAGTGTTACAATATATTACAGTTTTTAGACATTCGAAGATGCGCCTTACTCGCGACTGAGGACTGAAAGGTGCTAAAATGTTGAATTTTTTTTTTTTAACGGACGAATACCCATGAAAAACAAAACGATGGATAGAGTCCAGCGGTTCTCGGCCTACCGGGAGGACGACGGGGGGACTTTGTCCCCCCCTCTGGTCCTCCGTCGCTCAAACCCCCTAAAGGATATAAAACAGAAAAATATAAAAATTCTTCTCCCAAAGCGTAAAAAAAAGCGTATTTAGGCAACTTTTGCTCTCGAGACAAATGCAGGCTTCAAGTCAATCAGAGCTGTAGGTCTAAAGATATTACTAATATTTAGAAAGATTAATAAATATATAGATATAAAAAATAATTTTTTTAAATTTCTCGATGAAATTACTTCCTAAATTCAAAAATGTTATTTTTTTCCTGTAGATGTATAGTTTTCTAGTACATGGCTGATTCCTGTAGAACTCTTCAGCGCGATGCTGGTATGGCGAATATTCCGTGACCTGAGTTAAGTCTTAGTGGCTAACCTAAGGTTAACCTGGGCCTCTAACTTCGGTCGCAACCTTAGTCGGCGATAAATTGTAGCCTTGGCCTTAATATCTGGTCGTAACCTTGTCGGACTTGACCTCGTCTCTGGGTCCGTATCAAGAATCTAATCTCTTATTTAAAGCTGGTGTCCTAAACTTCTAAGCTCCAAACTCTGTCTTCCCCTCCTGAAATTCAATAATATAACCAAACTTATTAATTATTGTCACTATAAGTTATTTTACTAAAAAATAAATGACGCGATATTATTTCACTGTCATCGGAATCATATTAAAATAATCAATTATAATTAATAAGTAAATAATTAATAATAATTATTAATTTAATAATTAAATAATTTTAAATAATAATTAATATAATAATAATAATAATAACAAAATTAATAATATAATAATTATAAATAATAAATAATAATATAATAATAATAATAATAATAATAAAATACCCCTCCCATAAAACTATTTGCGTACAAATAATTATTTATATATAAATAAATATTATCAAAAAGTAATTAAAATATATTCTCCTAGCACTCGATTCAGTCATTTCGATAATACAAAAAAACTAGGCCAATAATATAATAGACATAGACACTAGCTCACTCATGACCCCTAAATATAATATGAAAAAGCAATTTACGATACTACTACTAACTACTACTACTTACTACTACTACTTAAAATATATAAATAATAATAATTAAATAATAATAATAATAATATATAATAATAATAAGAATAATAATTAATATTAAATAATAATGATAATTAATAATAATAATAAATAATAATAAAAAATAAATTATAATATATAATATTTAAAATATACCTTTCCTTCTTTTACGATTGATAACCTATTATTTATTTACGTATATATATATATATATGTGTTGCCCTTTCTTCAATGTATGAGGTACTTACTCACCCCATATTCTTTTCTTTACTACCGGTTTTGTAAAGTGATTTCCACTAACACACAATATTACCCGATACCTACACACATAACACTCAAATATAAACGTGGGGATCAATTTACTCTCTACACACATATATTCAAAAAAAAAATTATATATTATAATATATAATTTATATATATATATATATTATAGTATATATATTAATATATATTATATATTTATATATATAATATATAAATATATTATATATATATATATATATATATATTAATATATATATTATATATATATATATATATGATATATATAATATATTATATATGATTATATATGCTTATTCTTCCTATAAAATTATGTGTTATACTTTACACTAAACTCACTCACTTTACTTCAGTTTTATCATGACTGCTTTATATATACTCTAATATTAATTCATCTTTGTATTACTTTAACCAAAAAGAATTTATACTGCCTATATATAAAATTTTACAAAATACTCTTTGGACGTATATTCCGCGGTATATTATTTCTTTTCCTATAAATTTCTAGTGTTAATTTATTTATCTCTTAACTTTTTCATTTATCATTTCCATTCCTAATATAGTTTTCATTGTCCTTCAAACCGACAGATGATATAATCAATTTTATAATTGCAATAATGGTATAATTCCTCGTATTCTAACCTATAAATTTCTGTGTCATTTTTACTCTAAAACTTTTTCGTTTATCATATCCAGTTAATATTCATGAAAGGCCCTAGTATCACAAAATATAACAAATAAGCTATATTTATAATATTTATAAAGCTCTTTACAACAAAACTTTATCTTAGGGTTATACTGAATTAGGCCTAGTATAATTAGGTCAAAATTATTTAAGTTCACTTATTACTGTAATCTGTGGACAGTCCAATATTAATACACAGATGTAGTATTATTAATATATTTTTCATTGTCCTTCAAACCGAAAAGATCCTATATATCAATTTTATAATGCTCTTTAGTAATTCCTCATGATTCTAACAATGTCACCTAGTTTATCCGTATCTAATTCTCAACAATTTACGCTTAACACTAGTTATTCTATATATATATATATATATATATATATATATATATATATATATATATATATATATATATATATATATATATATATATATATATATATATATATATATATATATATTGCTTAACACTAGTTATTCTAAATTAAACTTGAACGTTATTTCGTTAAATTTGAACAGCACTTCATAAATTCTATTCCTACTTTTAGATTTTAACCTATTACAACTATCACTATATTTAATTATACATACCAATTTTTGGGAGAGTTTGCTTCTTATAAAGCTGGCAATTACAATTTGGTAAATAAATCCTTAGAAAGTTGACAATCACAATTTAGTAAACAAATCCTTAGAAGCTGGCAATCACTTTTTAAACCTGTATTCAATGCGACTGTTAACTTGAACCTTTTCAGAAAATCAATGAGTTTTCCTTTCAGCCTGGACACAGTTTTCTACTTTGTAAAAATTGGAAGGTTGATTAAATAGATGACACGAGTCATCTGACTCGTGACAATATATATATATATATATATATATATATTCTATATATAATATATATATATATATATATATATATATATATATATATATATATATATATATATATATATATATATATATATATATATATATATATATATATATATAAATATATATATATATATATATATATATATATATATATATATATATATATATAAATATATAATATATATATATATATATATATATATATAGAATAAATATATATATATATATATATATATATATATATAAAAATATATATATATATATATATATATATATATATATATATATATATATTCGGTTAACCCAGAATGAGACAGCGCCACTTCATATACGGGTACATTGATGGAAAGTAGGAGCATAATACTTTCTATATATGTATGTTCGGTAAAGAACTTCGTTACGGAGTTATTATAGATGGGCCAACCATAGAGGATGAGAATACGGTATGCGACACAGATTTCCCCCTAAACAATGCGATTGCATATCTTCATTCAGGACATATAATACAACAGATACAGGTTACAATAAGGTGTTCAAATTGCGCCCCTTCCCCAACCATGATGTATGCACTTTGCACTCAGTAAAGTGGGGCGCATTTGTCGACCGACCGACATTCATCTACTATTATATCGCGGGCGACAAAGCTTTGCATGGTGCACTTTTCCTGTTGAGCGATCAATGACTGGAATTGCCAGCGCATACAGACGGCACGCTGATTGCGTAGCGGGAACGAGGTTAAAAAGTTGTCGGAGATGCACAAGCATCAGGCTTAATACTAACCTTTACGATGGATATATCTGGGAGGAATCGTTGCCTGTCGTCCACGTTCGCTGGAAGTTTGTTCAATGCTGGATCGCTATATTACTAGCGATATTCAAAGTTAAAGAGTTGCGTAATGCTTTAGCGGTGAAAGCTGTTCAGATCAAATCAAATCATACCCTAATAAGATTTCTTCTAGAGACTGCTTATAAAAGGACCAGATTTGAATGTAGCGATAAATGTCTACTTTCTAGTCCGGGGTTACAGTTTTCTTCCGTGCGAAAGTGACTTTGGAGTAATTTAAAGAGTTGATTTCGCCTTAGACCGAATTTACTTCCTTTCAATATGATGAAAATGATTGAAAAGACAAAAAAGCAAAAGATTTCCACATTTAATGTTTACATTGAAATGCACTGGATCAAGATTTCAAAATTAATTTGAAGCCTACTTTTACAAAAGGCAACCTGGGTCAAATGAACAATTTGAAATTATAAGTACAAGTATCTACTTCTAAGCAAGAAGAGAGATGATGACTTCATTTTGACGGATTCACAACAGTAAACAAATTTTAAAAGGGTAAATTGTATCCTTCATTCTCAAGAGGACCTACACAGGCAAAGTTCCTATCAGAAAGAACCTCGCCAAAATGTTTCAAAACATTCAATATATCTTTTACCTTATGTATTTACACTACTCCTCTATTTGGATGACAACGTCTTCGCCATTACCGAAGGTGCTTATTGCTCGTGACTTGGGCTGGGAATCCACATTACCGCACTCATTCTCTTCCATATCCCTCTGTCCCTCTTTCATACATGTATACATCTAATTATAATATTATGTCTCTCATTATAATATATGAGTACTAATAATGCTCATGTAATGTAATAAATGTAATAATAAAGCAACCTAAATGAATACATCTAATGAAAATCTTTTGCAGCCAATAGAAAACTTTGTAATATATGTAATGGTGTAGTACTAGTAAAATTGACAATTGCAGTATTGATTGGCTAAACTCAATAATAACATGTCCTATATATATATATATATACACCTATACCTGCATATATATATATATATATATATATATATATATATACATATATATATATATATATATATATATATATATATATATATACTATTTTTTAATTTTTTTATTTATTTCTTATTTATTTACATACAAAAAAGCGCCCGATAGCTCAGTGTTGGAGCCAGCACTCGCCAAACCAAGCGAGGGGTCCCAGGTTCCGCAACTGGTCGGTGGGAGAATGTGAGCTATTCTCTCCTTGGAGGCAGCTCCAGTCCACCACTCCAGCAGTTAATTGATTAGGGCTCTGCCCGTGAGTGACGGTGTTTATCTCTGTAAAAATAAAAAAAATATATATGTGCCTGACGAGTACAGAGAATTTTCAACAACATTTTAACCTGGCCAACTTCAAATACCACGGAGGAAGATGACAGTGAATAACTGAGGCAAAAGAGCTCTTAGCTAACAAGACTTGATTTTTAAAAAACAAGATACTAAAATGTTTTACAGTAGTTATTGTACATCTTTTTATGAATCGATAAAGATATTTCTTTAAGTAATACAAACAAAAATGTATAATTTAAAGGCAATTCTTTACTGTAAATGAATTGTTTTACTACCCAAACCTCATTGAGATTAAAAAGGAAAAGATTCCTTCAACTTTGAATGCACTCAGATTTCAAAATTTTAATATTAATAATGGTTTAATACTACATACTGTATTTTCAAATAATCCTTTAAAAATGAACATTTCATAATGTTTCATATACATTTGGTGGTTCGGACAGAACGGTTTTCGTTTTTCACTTGCGGAAGTGGGCGGTGAGATCTTTTCTGGTACAATCTCACCACTGCGCCGAAATATGCGTACGCATGCAGACGCAGCAATTGCGCCGCCAGCCATAGCGGCATAATAGCCAGCCATGCGCTGGCATATGTAATAATATGCCATGTATGTGTAATGGCATATGTATAATAATATGAATGTAGTGTAATACGATATGTATGTGTAATATCTCTCTCTCTCCATTCCCATTCCATTCCATCCATTTATCCATTCATAAGTTATTTCTCTTCCACTCTCTCTCTCTCTCTCTCTCTCATATATATATATATATATGTCTCTTCTATATATCTTCTCTCTTTCCTCCTTTATATATATCAATCTGACCATCCTTCCCTTCTCACCCATAGACTGGAAGGTTGCTAGCACCGGAAACAGAAAAGTGATAGAAGAACGTCTAAAAGAAAGCCCATTTACCGCCCCCTTTATACATTTTGTGAAAACTCGTTTGTCAAAATAACCAGCGCTGGAAACTTCCGGGGACCGCGATGGACCATGCTTTATGGCATCTCGTCAATGTGGGGTTCATCCTTGGCCCAGTGGGCTGCAACCATACCCCTCACACAAACCTTAGCCTTTCGCTCCTATTATGCACCTTTCTTCTTGCCTCTGTGAAACTCACATTTCTCTCCAGGCATTCCTTTACTCAATCCACTTTTCTTCGGTCTCCCAGCCGGTCGATTCCCACCACACTCCCCAATACACATTCTTAACCAACCGACTATCTTCCATCCTTTCCTTCATCCTTTCCATCTCAACATACTTTCATTTATTTTATCATTTTTTTTACCCCGACCACCACGCAGCTCTCTAATACGTTCATTTTCAATTTTATCAATTCTTCTCACTTCTTAACCCTGGATTGTCCATCTGAACACATTTGTACTTTAGATAGCTATAGCTACCTCTTATTCCAGACCATAGTCTCCTGCTCACGATAACACAGGTAACATCAGCCATGTAAGACCCTGGCGCACTCAAGACTCAGATTTCCCATCCACCAACGATTTAATTGCACCAATTTGTCCTGCCATTCCTGCTACAATGCCTGCGCTCTGCATCACGTGCATTCCGGGTTTTCATCCAACATTTATTTTAATATTTAAACTCAGACACTTTTTTTTCCAGCTGCTAACCATCTAACATAGCTTTACACCACCAGACTATCCTCGGTCACAATCATAACCTTATCTACGTTTACTCAAACCCTCCCCTCTTACACATCCCACACCGAATCTCTCTACCAGTAAAACTCTCTTCCAGTTCGCTACGCAAACCAAATCATCCCCCACCGCTATAATGGTGAGAGAATCCTCCACTCTCTTCCTTTTTCCGTCATTTTAACACCATCCCCTGCCATCTCCACCTCTAATTCTTTCATAGCTCAAAATGCATATACAAATTAAATAACCAAGGACATAACACTTCAATATTATTAAAACCAATCACTCTCGGCCTCTATTTATTCACTCAAACACTATCCATTAAGCTTTTATACTTTTATTCCATTCAGAGCTTTTGCACCCAACATCATATAATACTTACCTACCATAGGGCACCTTGTGTCTATCATACGCCTGTTGCAAATCCATAAAACAAATACAATTTATTCTTCTCCTCCCTCTTTCCCAACCATTTGTTTCAATGTAAAGACTGGATCCACACATCCTCTACCATAACTAAACGCACCTTGTTCTTCACCAATCAGTCTTTCAGTCACTTGACTCCGAACAAAATACCGGCATATATCTTCCACTGCAACTCAATAAATTAATTCCTAATGCCTACGGTTACCTTACCCTTATATGAATTGCTATTGTTGCTCTCCACCAATCTTTCGTAACTATACCCTCCATCAAACGCTTTGTTACACAACTTCCAAATCCAATCAATCACCATCTCGCCTATATACTTTTACTGGATTGACGACAAAATTTTATTCTTTCATTCCTCATATTTTTAAAATCAACTTAGTTTAAACTCTATTTGACAGGGGATGCAAAATTTCGTCATCTTATGTTAATTTTACAAAGAACTTGCTTTCCTGAAAACATTGTTTCTGAAGAATAGGTTCCCAGAATTTATAATTGACTCGACTTTTCGAAAATTACTTTCAAAGCAAAATTTAAAAGACATATCTCAAGCTAAATTAACAGCTCCTGGATGTATTGAGGTTACTTTCTGGGAAAATCGATTACAATTCGACGTAAAAAAATTGTGGAGTTTAAAACAAACTTTACACAGTTTAAATTTAGATTTAGATTTTCAGGTGAAAAAAATTTGAGAATATTTTAAATTTAAAGATAAACTCCTTTACCTCTATGCTCATCCGTAATATATCATTATCATTACAAGTGCGTTGACTGCGATGTCATCTATATATCATGACAAACGATACGAAGCCTTTCCATACTTATTGCTGAGCATAAAGGTATTTCATTTATAACTCTAGACCAAAATTTTTTTATCATTCCCTATTGCTTCTCATTCTCTTCAGGAAAACGACCATATATATGATACGAATTTTGGAATATTAGCCCAAACTGAGAACCCGATCTTCAGTTATTAGAATCCTTGTATATTTTGTCATCTCAGACCGACCTTAAATGAAAATCTAAGCTTTAATAGTCTTTTAATACTGGAAGTGAGATTTTGTGTCTTAATCAAGAACTCTTTACTGCATAATATTGTTGTCATTAATTTATCTATATGGTTTATTTATTTTCAAATTTATTATTTTAACTTTTAATTAATTTATATAATGTTTTGTTTAAAATTTTATCATTATATTGTAAGTTGAAAATGGAAGAAGGATTCTTACCCGAAACTTAATGGTTAAATTTACATTTTAAAATGTCCAAATTCGTTTTGGTTATACTCGCTTATTATAAATATAGGTCAGCATCCCGAAAGGCCAGGCGTAACTAATATAACAGCTACACAGTAAATGTCATTTTATTACATTAATCCGGGAACATTTTAACCCTGAAATTAAAAATAACCCCCCAAAAAAAACGATTTTAAAATTAAATTTGTTAAAATTGTTGAAAAAATTACAGTTTTTTGACGAAACGAAGAAGCTGGAGTATCTTACTCCCGAGTATGCACGGAAAGTTGCTAAATGTTGAGCCTTTTTTCTTTTAACTAAACCTTTTGACTGGGTAAAAATTAAAGAGATGCGCCGAAGTCAGGGTTTCTCGACCGGGGAGGACGACGGGAGACTCATTTCCCTCCGTCAGCTCGAACCCTCTAAAAAAATAAAAAAAAGTTAACATTTTCTCAAAGCGTAAAAATAAAATGGTATTTGGCAACTTTTGCTATCGTCAACTAATGCATGATTCAAGGTCAATCACAGCGGTACTTGCGAGGTTTGAGATTATATTAATATTTAAAGGTGTTATTAATAAATATTGGAATAAAATATATATTTTTTTTTTAAGTTTTCATCGATGAAATTGCTTGCCGAGATCCAAAATGTTATTTATTTTCCTGTAGATGTTATAGTTTTTCTAGTTACATGCCTGGCATCTTTTCGGGATGCTGGCCATAAATATATATATAAAAGA
>JABUQX010116578.1:0-13763 GCA_015478945.1 Trachelipus rathkii | reverse complement strand
ACTTGCTGTTTTCGCCATTGTTCCGGTACTTTTTGGAAGACGGGAGTTCCACATCCTGACCGACCACTAAAGCGATCAAATTTTTCGCAATGGCTTCACGGCATGAACGTCACTCCCCCCGTGAAAGCTCGTCATCTTGAATTCGTTTTCCAGTTTACGACAGAGACATACGTCACATCTCCGGAGTGGATTAATTTTCAACCGCGGATGCTCTTCTCGGATTGAAATTAATGGTCTTTCTCCCATTTCTGAAATTGATTACGCAGCCATGGCTACGTGCCAGGAGCAAGAACAATATCGATCTTCAGAGGACTCTTCCTCTAACAGCTGCAGGTGCCTCAATCTTCCGGGCATAGAGAAGAGACTCTTGTTGTGACACTTCAACAGGCCACCTCGCCCTTTCGTTCCAAATTCTCCTAGAAAGGCAGTCTTCCGCAATCTCCATTCGCTATTTACACCTGGCGTCGAGGCTTCAACGCAAACTGGTAACAGCTCGTTTTTTGTGGCCTAAAGTTAACGCCGATGTAGCGATTGGTGGCGCCTGCATGGCTTTGTCACGCTCTAAGGTGCAAAGACACACTAAAGCTCTTGGGCCTCCCTTCTTGCCCCTGTCAACGTTTGATAAAGAGTTCCACATCGACATTGTTGACTCTTCTTCCACCTTCTCATGGCATGCGATATATCCTCACCTGTATGATCGTTCACATCGTTGGACCGGAAGCCTATCCCTGCTCTCTGTGGCAATCCTGCCGAAATCTAATAGCTAAAGCGCTTCTGTTCATTTGGATCCTCGTTCGGAATTCCTCTCATCGTCACGAACGGATGAGGTCGCGTTTTTCGAATCTTTCTGGCTGGAAAGATTTGATGGCGCTTGGCTGGGTTCTGAGAAGATCGCATACCACCCGCAGCTCTATCCATCCTATGTCTGCGAAGCGTGGATTTGGTGAGAGGTCTTCCACGTGTCAGCTTAAAGTGCTCTCATTTACTTGAATTACCTGGACTGAGGCATCTGTTTGGTTATGCTGGTTATACGCACGGCCGTTAAGGAGGATCTCCAGTGTTCAGCTGCAAAACTTGTTTATGGCTCTACACTTTCGCCTGCCTGGTGAGTTCTTTTTCTCAATCTTTTCCGCCATGCTACTGCAGACTCACCCACCCTGTATCTCATACTCGCTTGAAACGTTATAGATATATAGAGAGATCTCTACTGCCGACCCGCAGCAAAAAGTGCCGTCTTACATTTCCGAAAGATGCTCTCTTCCTGTAGGATGGCATGTTCTAGTTCAGGCATGACTCCCCGTTTCTCACCTCCAACCCAAGTACGACGGGCCTTCCTTTTTTTACTTCGGAAGGAGAAGTTCTCTTCAAAGTAACATGCTCCTACTCGTACGAACGTATATCGATCGATCGTCTCAAACCTGCCCTATTTTGAGGCGAAACCTCCTGACGTCCAAGATTCGACTTGTTCCCTAAACCCATCTCGATTCCTCTGGATGCCCCATCTTACCCTGTGCCAGATTCTCCACCTACTTCATCACCTCAGGCGGGACTCTTCGCCTCCTTCCAACTCCTACGATTCACCACGCTTCACCACTTCTCCCCGCTCTTGCCCCGATGCTACTCTTCATATTTCCCTCCTGCTCCTCTTCTCTGCCGTCTCCTTCCATTCTCCACTCCTGCCTCGCCTTCCACAGGCAGCTCTCCTGCTGTCCACTCTTCCTTCTCGCATCCCTCGTCCTCTTACTCGTTCTCTTCTCGCGCTCTCGCCCCCACTCCTACGTCTCCAATACAACCTCCCGCTCTTGTCTGCGCCCGGTTTTGCAACCCACTTCGTCCGGAAATGTATCGAGCAGGGCCGCAGTTTGCGGAGGCGCGTTTTCGCTTCCGGATTGAAGCAACTGCGACCATCAGTCTGCAGGGGTGGTATATACGCGTGGATCCATTCTGGTATAATAACATATCATGCCAGAAATAAAAAATTAAGAGATTACGCCTAAAAGCTCCAACTAAGGCAGATCGGATTATTCACCGTCCGAAATAGGCTCCACCCACACGCTAGCATTTTTTCCGTTCTGAAGCTATCGTGAACATCTGAATCGCGCGAAATGAAATCCGCAATTTTAAGAAAATAAAAAACTAAACAATTAACCAAGGAATGCTGGCAATCTATTCAAAAAACTTTATTCAACCAAACCAAGGTAAGGAACAAGGCAGAGACGGAAATTTAAAATAGTATTAAGGAGGCAAGGCAAAAGTAAGCAATGATAGCCGACCTAAAGACTGTAGGCTTAGGGTCGGGAAGCCGTAATAGTTTAGCAGAGAGTATCAGCAAATCGGCTAGAGTTAGCACCTTAGAAGGCATTACCACAACATAAAAATTAATTAGGGAGTGTTCATGCATGCCAGTGTAAATTCGCAGTAAGCTTAAGTAGCCTTTCAAGCAATTAGCCAAACTTAGGGGTTCGAGGCTAGAGTAAGGAAAAAACTAAATGGAGATTAGAAGTTGCGTGTATCTTTAAGTATAATGTGGGAAATAACAGCTCTGGGATAGGCCGTTATTTCCGCACATATCTAACCCTAGCGGGCAGGCGCCTCACATAGCAGCTTGGAGAGCGGCCAAGCTGGGTAGAAGGTGAACAGCCAAAAATGTTAGAATTAGAAACTTTTAAATATAAAATAGCTTCAATATATTGATAGATTATCATAGATCGGTAATTTAACTATAATTCTAAGCCCTAGCGGCAATGCACTCACATAGCCGTTTGAAGAGAGGCCAAGCTGGGTAATAGTAGGCAGAGGTGAACAACCCCAAATTCTGCTCTCTCTCTCTCGTCTCTCTCTCTCTCTCTGCTCTTCTCATCTCTCTCATCTCTCTTCTCTCTGCTTCTCTCTGCGTTGTTGGATTTAAGAAGTTACAACAACATAGGCAAAATTTTTATGTATGTATATAGGTGTCTGTGTGAGACTCATATCAAATGTAATGCTGCTTCCATGCGAATGTAATATCAGGGAGGATTCCTTTCCTGCCTGTGTATGCATATACATGAAACAGCTCCTCCCAAACTAATAATCTTTTGTACTGGGTGAGACTCATATCAAATGTAAAGCTGCTTCATGCGAATGTATATCGGGGAGGATCCTTTCCTGCCTGTGTATGCATATAATAAACAGCTCCTCAAACTATAATGCATTTTGTACTACTATTCACTAGCTTCAGGAATTCTGTAGGAATTCTTCCCTGCCAGAATATGATTCATCATGTGAAATAAGTAATAACTAGGATTACCGCTGTTCTAATGCTTGTTGTTTCTTTGTTTTCTTTTAGGGCAGGGGTCAACCCTAAACTTGTGACTAGCTGTAAAGGAAAATAAAATTTGTAAAGAAATCAACATTCTCAATCAAACCTTAAGGCGGTCCTAAGCAAAACCCGGCTTCACTACTATATTTCTTTCTATTTTAGCTTCAGCGTGTGTGTGTGTGTGATACTTCTATTCTTTCCGTACGTAGAGGTTACACCAATACGGAATCATCAGGATTCTGTTGCGAGAAAGCAAAAAGCAGCAATACACTCTACTTTGCAGTGTAGCTCATTCAACCCTTGAATTAAAATTCAAAATAATTTTTGGATAAAATGTGCTTCTAAGAGACTTGATGAGTTTTTTTTTCTTCTATAGTACTTGGGAATCAATGTTACGCGGAATTGTGGCAAATTATTAAATTAGACTGATATTTTTTTCGCATGGAATGCGACAGTGGGAAGGAGGGTTTTTCTGTAAATAAAGCATTTTTAGTGAGAGGATATCTGAAAGAACATAGTCCTGATACGCACAGGATTTGTGACTTAGAGGCCTAGCAAGAGTTTGAATGATTTATTTCCCCTTGCTCACACTGATCATATAGACGTGGGTTGGTTAAACTCCAGATTTTTCCATTTCAAAGGCTAATTAAAAATATCGTAGAATAAAGTTTTTTCGGTTTTAAACTTATAAAATAAGTTCAAAGTTTGTAACTAAAAAATTGTCTCCGAGGTGATTAAAAAAAAATACCTATTTGGAGAAACGTAAAGTAATATTTATGGGGTTGGGGAGTACTGAGTCCTGAGTGGAAGCTAATATTAAATCTAAACTCGCATTAGACGCCCTTGGATTTTCGGCGAATTTCGCAATTACGTTTGTTTCCAATTCGTGCATATTTTTTTTAACTTACTAATATTCTATGAATACTTATCGCTACATAGTCCATTAAGCCTGTTTTAACGTCTCCGTTCATAGTGTTTCTTAGGCCAAATCTTTTAAACTGCTTTCGCAGGTGCTGAAAAACTTTCACATCGTACTTGTTGAACCACGGTAGCACCAGTGCAGCCATAGACAGGTTTTTTGATTTGAAGTAAAAAAGGGTCGGCTTCTTTAATGATCTTCAGCAAGTTCCAAGTCTTTCATCTTTTGTTTATCCATTTTTTTTACATGTATACATAGATTATACGATGTTTCCTTCTAACTACCCTACTTACTTCCATCATACTCAACAGCCTGATTACTTTGTAAGTATCAAACTGCCTACGGAGCACCTAACATAAGAAACGGATGCAATGCAAAAGATGACCGGCTGCACGGTTGTTTTCTGAAATCTAGCCTCTAAAGATGATTTAAAGTGCGTCAAGATAGAACACAAGTACCGAACGCTTTAAAATATTCAGCAGAAGCTAGCAGGATGATTTGCTTTATGTTGGTGGGATTGTACTTTTCTAGGTGGTGGCGCAAGTTCTACTAAACTCGGTAGTAATAACATTTGGCGATAAAGAGCAGATGCAGGAATTATTTGATCGGCACGTTTTGGCAGTGGTCTTTGACAACTTTCAATATTCTTTTTGAACATGATCAGAGCCTTGCATAAGATTCAATATTTTTGTTTGAATAATGTTAGCCACTGTTTCAACTAAAGCAAAATATAAGCAAAATATTTGGTTAATAATGAAATTGGGTCTTCTTGACCGAACAGTATAACGAAAGCTGTTTTCTGTTTTGATTGTTGACTTCATTTGGGGAATTTCTAACCCTTCAAACAATTTTTTTATGCATATTTGTTTTAGAAAGTAGCAATACATATGATATTTTTGAGTTCAATGGGTTTCACAAAGTTTAGACACAGTTGGAAATGTATTTTCTTCTATAGTGTAGTCTCTGAAAATGTTTTGTCTTTTATTTGTGGCAATATATAGTAATTTCGAATTCGGAAAATGTTTAAGGGCATTAATGAACACATTATATATATATAATATATACTTATATATATATATATATTTAGTATATATTATTATATATACTATAATATATATATTATATATATATATATATATATATATATATATATAATATTATATAATGTATATATATATATATTATATATTATATATATATATATATATATAATACTATACTATAATATATATAATATATATTATATATATATATATATATAATATATTATATAGTATATATATATTATAATAAGTCTATATATATATATATATTATATATCTATATATATATATATTAATCCTTTTTAATATTTTTCCCGGCAGTTTCTTTTGAATTTCTTGTTCTTTCCCTGCCAATGCTGCTCAACTGTCGTACCCCTGACCAACGCATAGACATGGATTCAAACCTTCTTTTTCTTAAAACAAATCAATCTTTTGGCAATGTTTTACCATCCATCCCTTCAGAACTTCAAACCCGCAGAAAATTCCTTCTCCGAGCAGTCTTTTTTCAAAATCGAAAAACCTTAATTCTATATAGATAATTGTTCATTGCCTGACAAATCCCCAGTTTTCATCGGCCAATATGGAGTAGACACAAAATTTTTTGCATCCACGCAATCATTTTTTTATTATTATTATTCCACACAAATTGATAAGTTCATTTTGAATCATCGGACGACGTCAGACGGCATTCTTTCTCTGAATATACTTTCAATTCCACATGATCATTTTCTATTCGAAGTTTGATCAGGTCTTCAAAAATTCCCTCATGCAGGCCTATACCTCTTAAAAGTAAGTCATGGGTTCCGCGAAAATTTGGTCTTCAAAATTGCTGTAATATTTCTTTTAATTTCTGCAATTGTTTTTTGATGTGCTTTGCTGTCTGCAGCCGCCAAATGTTATCGACATACTGAGAGTTCCAGCGGAGAATACTATCGGAAGAAGCTAGCTGTATAAGCCAATATGAAAACGAAAACGCATTAAAACTCTTTAGAAAAAATGTAAGTTTATAATACGTTAGTAATTTGCAATTACTACTTCATTATCTATCAATTGGTGTTTCGTTTTCAGTTTTTCTACTATAATAAACCCTTTAAACCGTCTGGCAAACATATAAGGTTCATTTTTTTACTTCTCTAAGATTTAGGGGGGCAAGTGCCCCCCCCCCTTGTATACACTCATGCTCTCATCACTTTTCTTACCTAAACCTTCACATACATTTGCTAACGCATCCCTAGATACTTTGAAGTCCCATTCACCTTTACTGCAATATAAGATACCATTTGACTGATTACTACCAACATTCGCTCCTAGCAGAATATCATCTAGACCTAGATCAATTTTACCAATAATCTTACATTTTTTCTCAATCAATTCATACATATCCTATCATATCTGTTCCTTTGTTTTTTCTTCGCAAACAAATTATCCAATCTCTCTAATATCGTATTCATCCCTTTACTTAATTTTTTCCCATTCGATATCACTTACACCCCCAAGCGCACCTCCTCCCAAACGCTTTACACACTTCTCACTACACATTGTACCAGACATTTTTTTTCTCCACGTCTCTTATTCGTCGCCATTAACAGGACGGCAACTCTGTCCTTTCAACTACTTCCACTCTTCCTACATCACCATTATTACCACTAACGGACACTATCAGATGTTTTCTTACTACCTGTCCCTTTATCCTTACCTTCCATATTCACTTCAAAAAACAAAGCACTTTCTACCTAGACCGACAAAATATATAAAATAATTCTTTTACCACCCAAATGAATTTTTTTTTTTTTTTAATTCGGACTCTGGCTCTGATTTCGGTTCCGACTAAGGTTTCTGCACTATTTGCAAATTGTTCAGTACGTTCTGTCAAAAAAAATTTCGCACAAAAAATATTGAATAAAATTTATACCCATGATCCAACTCGGACTAAGGTTTCTGCGACATTTTAAAATTGTTCAGAACCTTCTAGCAATAATTTTTTCACCTACAAAAAATATCTTGAAAAATTTTTTGCTCCGGCTCCGACTAAGGTTTTCTGCACTATTTGAAAATTGTGTCAGCACGTCCTCTGGCAAGAAATTTTTCATCTGAAAAAAATATTTCTTGAAAAGAATTTTTTAGAAAATCCGGATCCTAGGCTCCGACTCCGACTAAGGTTTCTGCACCATTGTCAAATTGTTCAAAACATTCTAGCAATAGTTTTTTCACATGCAAAAAATATTTATTGAAATAAATTTATATCCGGGATCCGGCTCCGATTAAGGTTTCTGCACTTTCAAAACCGTTCAGCACGTCTTCTGATGATAAACTTTTCATAAAAAAAATATTTCTTGAAAAAAATTTATACCCAGGATCCGGCTGCGGCTCCGAATAAGGTTTATGCACTATTTGAAAATTGTTCAGCATGTTATCTGGCAATAAATTATTCACCTAAAAAAATATTTAAAAAATTTATGCCCAGGATCTGGCCCCGACTCCAATTACTTGACTGAGTAAAAGCCGGAACCTGGGTTGGAGGTTGGAAAAATAAAAAAATAAATGATAAACTATAATGATAATAATAAATAAAAACTTTTAAGCCTTAACCTGTAATTGCAATTTTTTAGTTCGACACCTCTCTATATAAATTTTTGTTTCTAAAAACCATTTAGAATTTCAAAAAATAATCACACCATGATGTGCAGTAGGCATTTTTCTACTTATTTAGATAATAATTTTTTTTTTTTTTAATTTGCTTCAAAAAGTTGTTTTTTTTTTGGGTTGCAAACAATTCATTCCCTTTAGCGTGCTTCTCCTACTCTTTCTCAGGTCTAGAATACTAATAGGGGTTATGAGAGTCTTTATTATCATTATTATTATTATTATTATTATTATTATTATTAATTATTTATTATTATATTATTATTATTATATTATTATTATTATTATTATTATTATTATTGGATATAAGGCCCTATAAAAATAATTAAATTCAAAAATAATAAGGACCCCAGGAAAAGAGCCATATATATATATATATATATATATACATAGATATACGTATATATATTATATATATATATATATATATTATATATAAAAATCTTTTTTATGTAAAATATATATATATATATATATAGTATATAAATAATATATCACAAACACAGTGTGACGTTAATCGTTAATCACAACTCGTTAATTTCTTTCGTTAACTTTAACGCTTTCGTCAATTTCGAAAAGAAATAACGGGACTATAAACGATTTAATTTTGTAATTAAACTTAACGAGTTAAAATTTTCCCCTACATCCGTTAAACGTTACCTTAATTTACGAGTTTAGGAAATATTTTCTTATTAGATGATAAATTGTATAAGATTCGATTTCGATAACAAATAAACTTTTTTTTTCGGAAATTTCCTAAACGCATCCTTCTCAAGGCTCAAAATGTGTTATGCTTACCACGAGGTATTATCCTTAGCTAACGTTAAATGTTTTACTGCTGCTGTTTCTCATTTTTATTAGTTCGCTAAGGAAAAAAAGTAGTGACTGTTGCCCGTTCAATGATCATTACCTTCTTTCTTCGTTAACACAACTTGCTTCTTTTGTGCTTTGGAAGTAGTATTCTTTGGCAAGCGGCAAAAGTATCTGCTAGGTCAAAGCCTAAATTATTTAAGTCTGATAGGCTTAATATCGTTTTTAATATTGTTAAGGATATTATTAAAATAAAGAAAATTAACAATAATTATTACTATTACTACATATTTTGGAAAACGGTTAACGTTAACGATTAATTGTTAACTTCCGCTACATTTTTTACGATAAACGCTTAATGAATAAACGAGTTAATTTTCCTGTTAACGATTAAGGATTAACGGCGTTAACTTTCTCTTTAACGGTGCACACCCCTTTATATATATATATATATATATATATACTATATATATCAATATATATATAATATATATATATATATATATATATATATATATATATACTATATATATATGTGCTTAGGCAGGATTTCATTTAGGCGGGCAAAGGTTGAGTGATATTATTAATATATATATAATATATAAGATATATATATAATATATAATATATATAATATATATATATATATATTATATTATATATAATATATATATATAGCAGCTTTGGCGCCCAAATGCTATCGCCATACTGAGGAGTTCTAGCGAAGAATACTGTCAGAAGAAGCTGCTGTTAAAAAGCAGACAGCTAGTTGACTTCAAGCCAATGTGAAAACAAAACATTTAAAACATTCCCTCCGTGACCAGAACCATGTAATTTAGTAGATACTCCTTTCATCTAATCTATCGATTAATATATCTTTTTCAGTTTTCTACCTAAGTAAACCTTAAAAAACGTCGTCTGGTAACATATAAGTTCATTTTTATCGCCAAGATTTAGCCCTCCTGCCCCCCCCTGCCTACGCCCATGTAGATTATATATATATATATATCATATATTATATAGTATTATATATTAATATATATTGATATATATAATATACTAATATATATATGATATATATAATATATTTATATATATTATAATAATAATAATAATAATAATTAATAATAATAATGTAAAAAAAAAAACTCGCCTTGTTCCATAGGCAGACTTTCATCATAGATTTTAAATAAAAATTTTACTGCTTGCAGCCGTTGACGTCTTGACTAGTGGTAAAAAAAACCCTTAGTTACAATTACTACACCTCGTTCATGGCGAGGCAGGCGAGATCGAATCCCGGGATGTGTTTATAATAGTTCGAAGTTACCGAGAGGAAAGAAAACGTAATAGGCCGATTGATGGCTGGTTATTGACAGTTGCACAGTGAGTGCGTGTAAGTTTGTCTAACCGCATATATTTTGGATTCTAATTGATAGCGTGATTACTAATAGAAATGATATTTTTTTTTAGTCTAATTAATTTGAATAATTATCCCATGCTTTTCATAGGAATCGTTGCTTTTCTTTCAGAAAAATTGCTTGGTTTTCCATGGATCCTTAAGAAAATATTCCTATGGAAAACCAAAGAAGGTTGAAAATATCGTACTTACTACGCCATCGGTTCTCTAGGAAATTTCATAATTTCTATAGGAAATTGAAATCTAAAGGAAATTTGATGGGAACCCATAAAAATATTTTGCGAGAGTACTTTTACACATCGTTATGACAATGGACACTGATCTTTTTGAACTCTCTTTCGAGTACCCTCCTGCCTTTGAGGAGTACATTGCGCCACCGTCTTTCCTCCACAGATCTAATCCTCCTCTGAACAATCCTCTGAACTCAGACTAACTGTTATACTGAACCTCAGCCACTCCATTGGATAAATTTGGAATACATTCCTTCATTTTATTTTCAACTTCCTTGAATTTCCCATATTCAATTCGCTTGTGTATCCAGACATGTGGGTTTTGAATTTGGCCTTGAATTCTGGCTCCACAACTCCGGTGGAATTTAGTTGGCCTCCGTCCTTTGTCCACTACAGGAAATTATAATATATATATATATATATATATATATATATTATATATATAATATAAGTATATATATATATATATATATATATATATAATATATATATATATATAATATATATATATATATATATATTTATATATATATATATATTATATATATATATATATATATATATAATATAGATATATTATATATATATATATATATATAATATATATATATATAATATAATATATATAATATATATACTATATATATATATATATATAAATATATATATATATATATATAATATATATATATATATATATATATATATATATATATATATATATATATATATATATATTATAATATATATATTATATATATATATATATATATATAATTCTCTTATCTTCCTCCTTTTCGAAGATTGGGGTGAGGTGCCCCAACAAGCACCGAAAAACAGAAAAGTTAGTAGAACATGACGTAAGCCGAAAGGAAAGTCCTCTCTCCTACTATCCCTCATACCCTTAAGAGAGTCGTCGCAGCTTAAAAAGAATGCAACCCCTAGGGTTCACAAGAACGTGACAAACCTCCACTATGGTTATCTTGTCAATGTTTGTGTATCATCCCTGGGAACCTGGGCTCACAAACCATACCCCCCTCTCACAAAACCAGCATTCACTCCTATTCTTCAACCTTTCTGGTCTCCCCCTCTGCCAAACTCACATTCCTTTCTTTCAGACAATTCTTACTGACTCAATCCACTTTTTTTTTGGTCTTCCAGCCGGTCGATTCCCAACACACGCACATAAACATACGCTTAACCAACCAACTTTCATCTTCATCTTTCCCATATGACCAAATCATTTTAATACACTAGTTTATTCTCTCATTACGCTTCTTCAACCACACAAGTCCCATAACCACTCATTACTCATTTTATCCATTCTTCTCACACCACAAACACTACCACAGATTTCCATCTAGCAGATTGTAAACCTTAGACCATACCTCTTATTTCCACACCATAGCTATCTACTATACATTTAATACCGCGTAACAACATATCCTTCATTGCAAAACCCAACACCCTCAAGACTTAGTCCCTTTGTATTCAACAAGGATTTAATTACACCAGCCACCTTCCTACCATTCACAACTTTCCTACCACACTCTGCATTATCCGTTCCCCTTTCACGCCACATATACCCTAAAAATTTAAACTCGAATACTTTTATTAATTGCTATTAACTCACGGAAGCTATTAACTCACTACCGTAACCTTACCCTTATCTACATTTACTTTCAAATCCCTCATTTTACACACCCTGCCAAACCCTTCTGCCAATCCTCTTAAACTTTCTTCAGATTCCCACAACAAAACCAAATCACAGCTGACAATTTTTAAAAAAGGCAACCCCACTCTCTCTTCTAATTTTCATCAGTTAACACCTTCCCCTACCACTCCTATCTCTAATTCTTTCATCACTCATCCATATACAAATTAAATAGCCAAGGATACATAACACATCCTTGCCTTACTCTACTATTAATATTAAACCATTCACTTTCAACTCCATTTATCCTTACACACGCCTCGCTGTTAACATACATACTTTTGATTCCATTCAGAGGCCTACCACCAACACCATATATCACTAACACCTGCCGCAGAACTTCCCTATTAATCTTGTCATACACTTGTTGCAAGTCCATAAAACCTAAATACAATTTCTTCTTCTCTCATTTTCTCAATCATTTGTTTCAATGTGAAAATTTGATCTACACGCCGCCTTCTATTCCTTTCTAAATGACCCTTGTTCTTGGTCAATCAGTTCCACAGTCACTCGACGCACTCTTTCAACCAAAATACCAGCATATATCTTCCCTACAACTTTTAAGAAATTAATTCTTATATAGTCCCTGCAGCTCCCCTTATCTCTCTTCCCCTCATATAAGGGTATAATTACTGTACTCCAATCCTTCCTAATTATACCCTCTACAAACGATTTGTTACACAACTTTCATATTCAGTCAATCACAATCTTGCCTCCAATCTTGGTAATTTCACCAGTAATTCCATCTATTCCTTCGAATTTATCATTCTTCAACTTTCTCTCTGCCTATTACCCCCATACTACTAGTTGCCTCATCTCCAAAATATCAATTTCTTCTTATACCATCAGACCAACACACAATAACCATCACCTCTTCATCTCTGCCAATGTTATACAAATTTTCAAAGTGTTCCCTCAACACTCTCCTCACATCCATTTCATCATTACATCTATTCATTATTCTGTGAAGACTCCCATTAGTCTCTTTTTTAATCTTTTGTACTTCTTTCCAGAAGAGCTACCTATTTTCTTGTAAGTCCCCATTCATCCTCAACCCAAACTGTTAATTTACCTCGTTTTTCCTCCTACGTATACAACTTTTAGTCTTCCCTTTTTACTCCTTAGAAATTTACATACACATTTCCTTTGATACCTCATCACTGACTTTTAGTACATTCAACAACGCCTCTTTTTTACTTATAACCATTAGCTTCACCTCTTCATTCTACCACTCACTATTGACTTTCTTACTTCCTACTTTAGCAAATTTGCATACTTCTTTTGCACAACTAACAAAGGCTTCCTTCATTTTCGTAAAGATTTGTTCAATTTCACTTTTTTCATACTTTACTGATTTATTTGCAAGTTCCCTCACACACTTTTTTTTATAACCTTGTTCACTTAACTTCTCACTCTTAATTCTCCAAACCTCCTTCCTTATCTCTTTCCTCCCTATCCCTGTCCTCACTAACTTAATTTTACATAAAACAACATAATGACCTCATATTCTCATCCCTAACCCCCTCACTGATTTAGCATCCATCCCATACTTCAACATCTTCACCAACAAGAAATTAATCATACTTTTCATTTTGATACCATTTCTACCTACACCAACTCTATTATACTTTTGAATACTTATGCACTCGAAGAATGTACCACTTACAGGCATACTTCTCTCCTTACAGA
>JABUQX010116577.1:0-23021 GCA_015478945.1 Trachelipus rathkii | reverse complement strand
CAACAATTTTCAAATCTAACGTTAAAGAAGTAAAAGTTGTTCAAAACAAAATCCATATGGATAATACCGGTTGCCTCCTCTAACAAGCGGCACCACCTGTATTGAAACAAAAAATCCTGCCCTACAACACGAACCACGTTGAACATGAAGGGTTGTCATTGTTTATAGTTTAATTACTTCTCAACCAGAATCAATCGTACACCAAGCATTCACATTTACCCTGTACCTAGAAGGATCAAAACGCTATCACCTAACAGGAAATACTCATCCTTCTGATAATTATTACAACAGTTTCTGCTCCCTACACCACCTGACACCCCTATTCTCTACATTCTCTTCCTATTTATTCTATTGAATAATATAATATATCATAATATATATTTATTATAATATAATTTATAATATATATATAATATATTAATTTATATATTATATTATTATTATATTTATAATAATATATAACCCCCAGTATTATTTTCCCATTGGGTTTAATATATATATTTATATATATATAATATATATATATATATATATATAATATATATATATATATTAATTTATATAAATTATATATATTTTATATTATAATATTATATATATATATATTATATATATAATAATATATTATTATATAAATTATATATATATATATTATATTTAATATTATAATATTATTTTTTAATATATAATATAGCTTAACATAAGCTATCTATCATGCATACATATATATATTTTTATTATATAGTATCTATATATATATATTTACCTGGCACGTTCTCCGGGAGACCCGAGCTGTTGTGGTTACGAAATCGCCAATAGGGAAGGGAGCTTTACCCTTCTTTGAAGGTTTTAGAGGAGCCCCCAAATTGAAAATAAAAAAACTCTTTTAATTTCTTAAATTGTAACATAATTTTGTTAAACTAGACACACGGGCACAATTTTAGGAATATTTTGGGGGGGGCTTCCCACATACTCATTTCTAACATTCCAAGTACACATGCCAATCATCCATCCCATCATCTACCATTCATATAAATTGTTCATTAAAATCTATTATTATTTTATTATTTCTTGTAAAGTAAATAATCTTTTCTCAATTATCGCCATATTTAAATTTTGAAAGTACCCAAAAAAAACAAAAACATCCCAATTCTTCTCTTGATGCCCTAATAATAAACTGAGTTTTTTTTATTTGGGGTTTTTTTATATGGTCTTATTGTTACAGGAAGCGACCATTAAAGGAAACTAGGCCAACTCCTCAGTTGAAATGCAAGATTTTATATGAAAAAAATCTGGGGTTAAGAATTGCGCCATATTCAAAAAGCCAAACTGGCTACTTCCATGCTAAATATAACTCCGTATAGGGGAATGTGGGTATTCTTTTTGCCTTGTTTTAAGTTTGGCGCCTGTATTTGGGTACTTTAATTAATAAGTTGGGTTCCTTTTTTTTTGAGCTGGATATTAAGGAAAGCCCCAATTTTTTGATTGGATTATATTGAAAAAAAAATACGGTACCATAAATTCTTTGTCCGCTTGTTGCAAAAGGCCCCATTTTACTTTTTCTTATTTTATTTATATGTTAATTACTTTTAATTTTTATTGTTATTAATTGTTTTTTTAAAAAAATATTCTTTTTCACTTTTTTATTGACAAATCTTTATATTTTCCATCAACAAATCCTTGCTTGGGCGAATTTTTTTTTAATTTTGGAGGGGCAGCACCGAGCCCCGGCCCATATAGAAGGAGTTCGCCACTTGTATATATATATAATATATTATATTTAATCATATATATATAATTAATATATTTATATTAATATATTATTATATATTAATATATATATATATATTACTTATAATTAATATTATTTATATTAATATTTTATTATTATTGGGGGGTATTCCGCCTTCAACCCCAAAGGGCAATTAACCTTCGGACATGGGTTTTTTTGATATTTTTGTTTGGGATTGCTTTTTGAATGGTTCACACACACAAGCCTTGTTATCAAAAAACTAAATAAAATTTGATTAACCGAAGATGTATGTAGATGGATATAAATAATAATAAAAAAGTTCTATACTTCTTAACAAAAAATGTTTCATCTTTTTTATCATCATAGAGACTTTCAATTTTATATGAAAAAAGTGCAAATATAATTTGAAATCACAATCAAGTACTTACTTCTCCGATTCGCCCTTGCGGGTTCAGTTCCGATTTACTGGGCGTTTTATATGAGCACACGATATGGGCCACACTGATACATAGTGTAAATTTCAAGCCGTTTTCCCAGGGGGACTTGGGGGGGTTGGGGGGATGGGGGATACCACCTGAGCCGTCAATTACCCACTTTCTATATATTATATATATTATATAATTATAGTATATAATATAATATATATATTATATAATTATATATAGTATAATATTATATAATATATAATATTAATTATATATATATAATATTATTATATTATTTATATTGGGTCAGAGCGTTGGTTTTGAAATTCATGTAACTTAGAAACTACTACGGTAAAACAGTTTTTAATATTTATCGTGGTGAAAGTTTTTTAAGGAAAATGTTTTTTTATTTCTTATTTCTTTATTATTTTTTATTTTTAATTATCGTCGGGCAAATTTTAAGCAACGGAGGCCATACTTTTCCTAAGCCAATCGAGGGATTTTTCTCTCATCTAAATTAAAGCTTTACTCTTACGCCACGTTTTTTTTCAGCCTAGGGACTATTCCCAGCTTGCAGTTTCATAGGTGACTGAACCAATAAATTAAAATGGTGAAAGGCACAAAAAATCTTCATTACTAGAGTTATTTTTTATTATATATTGGATTTGTTATTTTATTCATTTAATTTATTTTGATTTTTTCATATTTCAAATATAAAATTATAAATGTGAATTGAATATATTTTTATATATTATATATGATATAATATTATATTATATATATATATATAATATAATAATATTATATATATATTAATAACATTAAGTATATAATATATATTTATAATTATATTTTATATATATCATATAATATTATATATATTATAAATTTATATATAATATATATATATTTAATATCTATAATATATCATATATATTATATATATATTATATATAAAATTCTTGATTTAAGGGGTTTAAATATTTTTTTTTTTTTTTTTTGGCTTTCTCAATTTCTTAGTTAGATTATTATTAATGTTTTCCTCCCACCATTTAGGGGGGCCCCCCGAGCCGGACGGGGGGGCACAAGAGGAGGGGGGGAGACAAGTTTCCCCGTTGGTCGTTCCACCGGGGAGGCCGGAGAGGACCCGATTTTCCCTGCCCATTTTTTGGGCGGTTGTACCCGATGGTTTTCCCTGTTACTTAAAACATAATACCAAGTGTTAAAAGGGGAGTAAATATTTCTTTTTTTTAAACTAGTATGGTAAGATGAATGAAACCCAGGGAGTCGGGGGGTCCTCTTCGCCCCTCCGCCGGTGGACGACGGGGAGACTTTTCCGTGTCCTCTTGTCCCGCCCCGTTCGGGGCCTCCGGGGGCCCCCTATGGGTGGAAAAATTTTTTTTTTTTTTTTAAATATTTTTTAAACCGAAATAATGCCAAAAAAAAAAAAAAAAAAAAAAAAAAAAAATAAAGAATTTTTCGCTTAATTTTATAAAATATTTAATTTGTTTTTATACTGTAGGGGGTTGCCTGGCGGTTATGAGGTTGGAGATTTGGATGTTTAGGTTTGTTATTAGACACTGATATATATATATATCATAATAATTAAACACACATTAACACACATTGAACTCATGAAACGATAATGATATTTTTAAAGGATAAATATTAAAGGATGAAAAGGGACAAATAACCACACAGTGTAATACTTGCATCGCCCAAATCACGAGAAATGCTTTTCCGCTTCCATAACTTCTGGGCACCACCCCCTCTTCACAGGAACAAATATTTATAATATTTTATACAATCTTATTACTCCATCCCTCATGATATGTTCAAGATGTTATATACCCTAATCATCTGACAACACATAAAACTCAATACTATCATTATAGAATTGCTCATCTGCTTTATAGCTAGACATTCAGACTTGCATTTATCAGATCCCATTGAGTTAATTAAATAGATCTATGGGAATCAGCTCCAAAATTAGGATGTCAGGTTCATGAGTATCTTTAGAAGTATCAGCCATTATTATCTCGTACAGAAGGGAGAGCGGCGGCCGGGGGGGGAGGGAATGATGAACGAGACAATAAGGAAAAGTGATGTATAATATATCAAGTATATATATATATATATATAATATAATATAATATATATATATATATAATATATTAATTAATATATTAATATTAATATAATATTATTTTTATTATAATATTATATATAATTAATTATTTTATATATTATTTATAATTATATATTTTAATTATATATTTATATTATTATTATTATAATTTAAATATAATATTATATATATCCACTCAATCACTTATTATATATATTTATTTTTATTACTCTACTATATATATATTATTATTTAGGATAATACAAGCTACGGGGGGTGTTAAGTTAGTAAGGTTGTATGGCTAGTGATGGAGTTATATAATACATATAGGCCCCTCTCCATTCACATATTATAATTATATTATATATATAATATATATATATATATATTACTAATATATATATATATATATATATAAATATATCACCACCACCACTCACCTTCTCTTCCCAAGACTGGGGTAAGGTGCGTAACATGCACCGGAAACAGAAAAGTAGTTAGTACAAGAATATATGACCGCAAGTCAGAAAAAGAAAGACTAGCCCCCTCACGGAAAGCAGCAGCATCTATCTATATAAGGGTACCTGCTCGAGTCAGAAAATCCACCAGAAGTCCCTACTTCCTTTCCCTCACGTATTGGCATTTCGGTCAATTGGGGGTCATCCCCTTGGCCCAGGTGGGCCACTAACCATAATCATTTCCCAAAAACAAAAAAAAAAAAACCCCACCCCCCCGCCCCAAATTTTCCTTGGTTTTCCCATAAATTTTTTAATGGGCCCCCACCTTTTCCCCCCCCCCCCTTCTCACCCTCCAGGCAATTCCTTTACTGACTCATCCACTTTTTCTTTGGTCTCCAAGCTGGTCGATTCAAAGCACACTAACCACTATACGTCCGCTTAACCAACCGAATATCTTCCATCTCAACGTATTCATTTATTCTCACATTTACCCCTTTCTTCACCCCACACAACTCTCCTAATAACGTTCATTCCTCATTTATTCAATCTTCTCACACCTAACACTCCCCTAAGATTTGTCATCTGAACACAATTGATCTTTAGATTCTATAACCTCTATCCAGAACCATAGTCTCACACTATACATTAAAACAGGTAACACATACCCTCATGTAATGTAAGACCCTAGCGCACCCCAGACTTAGTCCCTTTATAAACCTCTCAAAACCCCCACTAACGATTTATTTCGCACCAGCCACCCTTCCTGTCCATTCACAATTTCCTACTAACACACTGCATCATCCGTTCCCTTCTCATCCAACACATATCCTAAATATTTAAACTTAGACACTTGTTCCAGCTGCTCACCACACCATCTAACATAACTTCAACACCAATTACTGTCCTCACAACCATAACCCTACTTTATCTACGTTTACTTTCAAACCCCTCCTTTTTACACACCTTCTGTCAATCTCCTTACCAATCCCTCTCTAAACTCTTCGTCAGATTCGCCCAAACAAAATCAAGATCATCGCGCATACAATAGGTAGGCCCACCCTCCACTCTTCCTTTTCATCATTCAAAACAATCCCCTGCCTCCCCCCCTCTAATTCTTTCATAATCCGCATCATATACAAATTGAAATAACCAAGGAGACATAACGCATACCTGCCTTACTCCGCTATTAATATTAACTCAATCACTATTGGACTCCATTTATTTTTTACACACGCTTCAACATCGTCATACATACTTTTGTTCATTAAGAAGCTCACCACCAACACCGTATATTCATTAACACCTGCCATAGAGCTTCCCTATTAATCTTATCATACGCCCCTGTTTGCAAATCCATAAACCTAATACAATTATCTTCTTCTGTCCTCCCATTTTGTCAACAATTTGGTTTCCAGAAAAGATCTTGATCACACATCTCTAACCACTTCTAAGCGCACTTGTTTCTTCGCACCAATCAGTCCTCTCGTTTCCTCGATAGAACTCTTTCGACGCAAAATAACCAGCATATATCTTCCCTACAACCTCAATAAACAATTCACCCCATAATTCCTAAGGGCCCTTCACCTTCCATACCCTTATATAAGGCGTTATATTACTACCTCTCCCTTCAATCCCTCGAAACTTATACCTCCTCCCAATAAATGCTTTTTGTTACAACAACTTCCAAATCCACTCATCACTATCTTGCCTCCGTTCTTTGATCATTTCACAAGGTAATTTTTTATCTTATAGCCTGCAGATTTCATCGTCACTCTTCAACTACCTCATTTCCCCTAATCCATATTTCCTTCTTGCACACTAAATCAACCCACACACATTCCATCTATCACTCCTATCACTTCATTCACTTCGCCAATGTTATGCAGAATTTTTGAAGTTGCATTCCCCCCCTCACCCCCCCCTGAAGATATTTTCACCTCACATCCTTTTCACCTGACATAATGTGAAACACGAGTCATCAAAATCTCAAGAGCAGATTCTCCGTCTGTATTCATCATTCTCCTTACCTTTCGCGCTTCCTTCCAAAGAGCTTTTCCTATTTCCTTGTAAGTCCCCATTCATCCTCCTTCCAAACTGTTCATTTACCTCTTTCTTCTTCCTACGTATGCATCTTTTATTCCTTTTTTCCTCCTTATATAATTCCAAACGTGTTTCTTTTGAAACCTCATCATTGGCTTTTAGTACATTAAACAACGCTTCTTTTTAACTTTTAACCACTTGCATCACCTCTTCATTTCGCCACTCACTTTCACATTCCATTTAAATAATTTATACTTATGATTATTTTTTAAAGTTTCAAGTTAGCTACCCATTTTTTACCAAACTACAAAAATTACTTTCAAACCCACACAAGAAAAGTCTAGACACCACCAACCAAAAAATCACTTCACAACCCTGCCTGGATACCAAACAATTTTAAACTGAAGGCGTCATATTCGCACAATCCAAAAATTTACATTTTATTTCAGTTGCGAAATTAAATTTAACATTTTAAAAATTTTTTTTTTTTTTGCAAAAATGTTCAGTGGATCAATAATTTTTAGGAAGACTTACTTTGTTTTTTCCGAATTGCAACTACTACTTCCTAAATAATGCTCTTGAAGCTTCTTCTCAAACTCTTGATGCTTTCCCTGCTGCATTTCTTCCTTCGTAAAACTTGCTGATTCATCCCCTAGATATAAAAAAATATTATGAAACTTCTTGCAACATGCACCTATATCAAACTGTACATCGCCAAATTTACAATGTAAACAATATTTTCATTATTATTATCGTTATTATTGTTATTAATAATAATAATAATAATAATAATAATAATAATAATAATAATAATAATAATAATAATAATAATAATAATAATAATAACCCCAAGACAGGCAAAAGTGAGACATATCAACAAGTGCAGATTAGATTACCTGAATATTCAAACATTGAAAGAAGCTAAAAACACTCACCCATTTCATGTAAATACATACAATCCGCTTTTGGACACTGTTGATTTTTCATGAAATGGGAACAATATTTAGTCGTTCCTAAAGACGCTTTTAAAATCCGCCCATCTACGTGAATGTTATTAACTGCCTGTATCGCTCGTAAGGCATCTTCCGCTCTTTGGTACGTAACATATGCAGATGCACTCGGGCCCTAATATCAAATTTAGGTTTATGCAATTGTTTCTTTTTTTTTTTTCATGAACAGCAGAAATAAGCTCAAAAATGGAAGATGGAAAAAAAAAATACATGCTTACCTGAGAGCCGGCATACGTTGTACTATGGTTTATTACCACTTTTAACATCTTCCCAAACTTCCCAAAATATTCAGATTTCTTTAACGTCTACAAATAAATTAAAAATTACAATGAAAGCCTGTCAGTTACTCAATACATATTAACAGCTTTCATAGTATGACTCTATACTGAATTATATACTTGGAATGGAAGAATATTTTACAACATTTATATAATTTACATTTTTTAAAATAAATAAAAATAAAATAAAATAAATGAATATAGCCTATTTTCTCCTTTAGAATTCTAATTTAAATTGCATTTTAAGAGTAATCAGTAATATTCACTGATGTTAATATTTCTACAATGAAATTGTAAACTACATTAAAATTTTTCTCATAAGTATAATAAGGGCCTCTGTAGTTTCACAAACTGTATTTGTTAAAGACACCAAAGAGAGAAAAAAATGTACTAAGAATATTTATTTCTATTATTATTATAATTATTCCAATCTAAATTTGAAAATTGATTATTAAACTGTCTATGATTATTTCCTAGCAGAGATGGGGAGAGTCAGCAAAATATTATTAGACTCCCGACTCCGACTCATTGAAAAAATATTTTCCAGGTTATAATAAAAAAAAAATTAAAACATTTCATTTTATATTAATAATGAAAAAAATTAATAATTACAATAATTCAGGAAAAATTATCAAAATAATGTTTACTCAATAATAATAATAATAATAATAATAATAATAATAATAATAATAATAATAATAAAATAATAATAATAATACTGGAGCTATAAATATAAACAAACAAATCTATAATATTTCCAATTTTTTCTTACAACTATTTAATCTTTTAACCTATTTATATATACTATATATACTATATAATATATATATATAATATTATATATAATATATATATATATATATATATATATATATATATATATATATAATAGGTTAAAAGGCTGATAGCTATAAAAAATCTAAAATTTTATTAATTTATATTATATTTATAGCTTCAGGTTATTATTATTATTATTATTATTATTATTATTATTATTATTAGTAGTAGTAGTAGTATGATTATTATCAACATTATTATTGGTTTATTAAAATAGATTTGAATATTTAAATTTTTCCTATATTATTCTAACCTGAAAACTATTTTTTGCTATTAAGTCAGGAGTCGAGAGACAAACAACCGACTCCAGACTGCCAAATCCCAACTCCCCCATACCTGCTTCCTATATGCCTGAAAACACTTTATTTGCATTTAAACGTATTTTTATCCCTGTATGTGGGGAAAGAAAGAATTCCCATAACATATTCTCTGTATGTCATGAGAGGCAACTATAAGAGCTATCCCTATAGGTGAGGAGGGGTGGGGGTGGGAGAGAGAATTCCCCCAACGTATACTAAAATATCCCTCTAGGATATATTAATGCTCTAAGAATGCTCATTCATGCCCCAAACCTGGTCATGATTGTCCTAAGCGACCTTATCTCTATCGGTGAAACTATATGAAACGTTTGGGTACATAGAATATAATGTTGAGGAATAAATAGTGAGGAGAAGTAGGGGAGAGGGAGGAAGGTAATCGATGTATTTATAAAAGGTAAATGAAACAAAGATGAAAAGAAGTTGGCTTGATGATCAGAAGTGTGGATAGTTATGTTGAGTGGAAAGGAATAGACGAGACGGGACAGGAAGAGTTCTGCCGATTTCTGAGCGCATGACAGTGATCATTATGGCAAGTATTTTAATCTTTTTTAGTGGGCAACCCCAAGAAAAAAAAATAGTATTCAAGCAGTTAACTGTTAAATCGAATAATATAATATTATAATTTAATATATAATATTATATAAATATATATACTAATAATTATATAATATTATATATTATATGTATATTATAGTATTTTATATATATATATATATATATATATATTATATTATATATTATATAATACTATATATAGATAGTATGTGTGCGTGTGTGATGGTGTGTGGTGTGTGTTGGATGAGAAGCGGAACGGATGATTGCAGAGTGTAGTAAAAGTTATGTGAATGGCAGGAAGGTTGCTGTGCAATTAAATCGTTTGGTGAATGAAAAGGGACTAAGAGTCTTGAGTGCGCAGAGTCTTACATGAGGGTATGTGTGTTATCTGTTTATATATGGTGTAGTGAGACTATGGTTCTGAATAAGAAGTATAGATCTTAAAGTTCAAATGTGTCAGATGGACAATCTTAGGTCATGCTAGGTGTGAGTAAGTAATAAATAGAATTATAAAATGTGTAGGAATGAAAACTTATTAGAGAGTTGTGAGTGTGTGTCGTGAAGAAAGGGGTAAATGTAATAAATGATAAATGAAAGTATTTGAGATGGTTTGGTCTGTGGAAAGGCATGAATGATTAAGTCGGTTGGTTAATTCGGATGCTTATTAGTGGAGAGTCGTGTTGGGAAACCGACCAGCTGGTTATGAGACCAAAGAGAAGTGATTGATTGTCGCCGTGAGAACGAAATGTCTGAAGTGAGAGAAATGTGAGTTTGGCATAGTGTAGTGTATAAAGGTGCATATGATAGGAGAGAATGGAGGGTTTGTATGGGGGCATGGTTGTGCCACCTGGGCAAGGAATGAACCCTTACTATTGACGATTTACCTATAGTGAAGGTCCGTTCGCTAGTGTCCATGAAGCTCTAGAGTGGATTTCTGTCTTTAGACGAGTTTTCACTAATTAATGGTACAGATGGGCGGTAAGGCTGGCTTCTTTTCGACATTTGCATACTCTACCTTACTGCTTTTCTTTGTCCAATGCTCGTAGCGCTCCTTACTCCCAATCTGGGGAAAAGAGGTGGATAAAGAAAGGAAATTATATTATATATATATATAATATATTATTATATTAATTATATATATATATATATATTATATATATATATATAATATATTATTAATATATATTATATATTATATAATTTTATATTATTATATATATATTATATATAATATATATATGTTTTAAAGTATTCTATTTGGAGGTTGGGTTTGACAATGGAATAAAAATTTGCACATAGCATGAATAGCTATATGGTGAAAAAAGTGCATTTATGAGTCAGAAAGAACAATGTATGGCATTTAACTTTTTATAGATTATCTCATTTAAATTTGGCTGTGACTACGTTTAAATGGTTCCATCCTTTAAGGTTCAATCGTGGAAAGATCGCGTTCGAGAATAGCGACCAGTTTCGCGATAATGTTGCTTCTAAAGCATCGATGGAGGCTGTCTTGAAAATAATTTCTCTTTGAACTATGAATTGGCTGGATGATATCACACCATTGATTATTTTACTTTAGGCGCTTATCGTTGAAGTCACTCGCGTCTTCAGGGATAAAGCCAGCCTCCATCGTACGCTTAGAAGCCAAACTATTGCTAGCTTATTCGCGGACATACGGTCGCTATGCCAAACGCGTCGTGCCACGATTTTGACATTTAAACTTTATGTAGTCGCTGAGCCAACATTTAAATGAGATAATCGTTAAAAAGGTAATTATTTATACATTGTTCTTATTTGACTCGTAATAAACTTTTCAGCATGAGCTTCAATGCTATGAGTATTATTTCTATCGTAAAAACAAACCTCCAAATGAATCACCCATTATAATGTATAAATTATAGTATATATTATATATATATATATATATATAATATATATTAATTATTATTATAATTTATATATAAATACTAAAATATATATATATATTATATATAATATATATATAATATATAATTATATATATATATTTATATTATTATAATATTACTATAATATATATATTATATATAATATATATATATTTAAATATATTATATTAATATAATATATATATAATTATAATATATATATATAAACATAATTATATTATAATTAATATATTTAGCTCTATTATATATATAGCTATATAATACTACTAATTATAGTACCTCTAACTCCTACCCTATATGTATACTATAACCCCTATATAATACTATATATACTCCCTCCATAATATAATAGTTATATTATATTATAATAATCTAATAATACTATATATATTATATTTTATATATATATATATATACTTTATACTAATATAAGTAAGTATATATAATAAATCATATATATATATATATATATATACTTATAGTATATGTATATTATATATATATTATTTATATTATAATATTATATTATAATATATATATATTACTAAAAAATAAAATTTTAAGATTTTTTTCTTCGGCCTTGTCGCGCACTCCCTGGTGACCATTTCGAGACATCTATATCCAATTGAATAAATTACACTATATATTGGCATAGAAGCTATGAGTGATTTTGTGTGCTGTATTTACTAATTAAAATGATGTTGAATTTAAGAGTATGATCAAAGGTGTATGTGATGACATTATGTGGTTCATCTGAAGGCGATATTGAGTGAGAGGGTGAGGATTTTCTGGAAATGATCTGTATTATGTTTGGAACAGGAAGATGAAAACTGCAGTGAGTGTGTTGCTGTTGGATAACTTTTATATATGTGTGATAGGTAATATGAAAGAGGGATGGGATTACAGGAGAAAATGAGAATAGTAGGAACTTGATTGATTTTTGTGCAGTGAGAGAAATGTGTGTAAGTAATACAATTTTCATAAACATAAGAGTTATCATAAGATATGGGAAGAGTGAGGTAAAGGGAAGAGTAACAGTGTGATGAGTACAAGGTGACTATTGCAATTTCTTTTGTGTTGGTGTATATGTTGAGTTATATAAATTTGTAGGTGGATGTTAAATTAATGATGGGGTTGGGAAGGCAATGGATTGAGTCAATAATAAAGTGGCTGAAGGAAAGGAACGTGACTTTGGTTGGTTCAAGGGTGAAAAAGGGTGTATAATAGGATTGAATTACTTGGTTCGGTGAGGGTGCAAGGTTGTGGGAAACGCCCAGGGGATGAACCCCGACACTGATGAGATGCCACAGATTGGGGGTTTGTTGCGCTGGATGAAGCTACAAGGTGAGTTTTGGTTCGGACGGTATCACACATAAAGATGTGAATGGTTGATAGGGGGAGGGCTTTCTTTGACGACTTAAGTCATCTTCTTCTGCTTGACTATTTTGTTTTTGGTGCATATTTGCACACCCTACCCCAGTGTCAACACTGAACCACTCACATTTCCTCCGCCCAGAGACTGTCCTCGCATGTCGAACCAGTAAAAGACTCGGAAAAAAATGGCCTAAAAAATTTAGAACATGGTCGTAGGGATCCAAAGAAGATAAAAAAGATTACCAATATAAGTAGATATATTAAGAGTTAAAATGTGGTTTAGCCCTATGAGCTCTTTTCAAAATGCTATTATTAATACTTGTAGAGAATTGTGCTTAATGCAAATAGTGCACTACTCACATACCTAAGATACATATATAGCAGGAAACTATATTATAATATATATTATAGTTATATAGTCTATACTGGTAAATATATATATATATATATATAAAATAATATACTATATATATATATATATATATATATATATATTAATTACTTGGTAGCCTTCCGCTCCCCTCCTATGAGAAACAGACAATCCAGAGAAATTGTGCCACCACAGCGGATCAGGCATAGAGATTCAATAAAGCAAGTGTATCAAAGTTACATCTTGTGTTCGTTAAGGCTGAGCAGTCCAGTAAGAGATGTTTTGTGTCATCATTTGTCAGGGAGGGATATTTGACAGTGGGGGGGGGGGGGGGAGCGTTTATGAATTTTAAATTTATATTCCTTAAGGAAGAGATGATGCCCAGTGCGGAGAGAGAGGATAACATTACTGGTTTGACAGTCCAGTGCGTGTCCTGTAGAGGATATTTCGGGTAGACATGCTTGAAGCACAGAATTATGAGGATAAGGAGAGAGTTCTTTGGGTTAATTGTGTGAATGTGTTTGATGATGGCAGTGTCTGGGGAAAGGGATGTATATTGTATATGTTAGTGTAGTATAATGCTACTGTCATTTTTTTCCATCTTGGTGCAAGGGGGTTGATGTAGTGATGGAAGCAGGTGGGATTATCTGCTGAGATTTACTGTAAAATTGATAGCCTTTTGTATCCAGATGGGCTTTTATAGGGATAATTTTTGTTTTGGTTTGCAAGTCGTGGATGGGAAGCAGTCTGTTATCGTTCTGAGAGCTTTGTTCTATATGGCTTCTAGTTTTTTGGATACTGGACTGTGATATTCAGGGTGATGTGTAGTTCAAGAATCAAGAAAGAGCAGAGGTATTGCCTGTATATAATGATCAGGGTTACTTTGTGTTTTCATTGCGCTTAATCTGTGTGTGGCCGTAGAGGTAATATTGTTTATGTGGGGGAGTGAATGTCATAAGTATAACAAAGGTCAGGCCTAAGATAGTGGCTTGTTTGTTAAGAAGAGAGTTTGTTGTTTGAAAGGAAAACTGTTGTATGGATGTTTGATTCTCTTCCATCAGGTGTAGGTAGAGTGATAAAGAATTTCTGAGATTGAATCGGTCTTTCTGTTTGTTAGTAATCATTGATTGTTCTTGTTGGTTTATGTATTGTTATAGTTCTCTGCTTGCTGTATTTACAGATGAATTTTGAGCTGGGATTGTTAGTCATCTGCATAGCTATTGATTTTTATAGTGTGTGATGCACAAAGAGATTAAAAGTGTTGGTGAAAGGATGGAGGGGGGGGGGGCTCCATTACATAATTTGTATGTGGGAGAGTGGCATCCTTATATGACTTGAGTTGTACAACTAGAAAGGAAATTTGCTATTATTTGCTCATCATTAAAATGCTTATTTCTGTGTTTAATATTCTATTAAGAGGTGACGTGGGACTGTATCAAAAGCCTTGTTGATTTTAACTGCTACAAGAAGAGTGTAGGTAAGGGGAGGAGTTAGATTAAAACCTGTGAGGATGTTAGTAGAGTGGTGGTGGAGTGTTTTGGTCTAAATCCATGTTGTGAATCAGAATAGGGAAATTAAAGAGGGAGGTTCTATTTTGGATTAATCTTAAAAATACTTTGGATATTGTAGAGCAATGATATATGTCAATAAGAGGTTGGGTTGTTTGGTTTTAGAATTGGGATTATGTGTGTGTGTGTGTGTGTGTGTGTGCGTGTTTCCAGAATGGAGGGATTGCGTTGGTTCGCAATGTTACATTGAATATCTGGGTTAGGGATGTGATAGCTTTGGTTCCCAGATGTTTGAGATGAATATTTGATATTTTGTCTTGTCTTTTTGCTTTATTTTTGAGGTTTTTGACGAGGCTATTATGTTGGAATGGTAGTCTGGTGGGTTGGTTTCTGCTACTGAAGACAATAAGTGTAAGTTGTCTACAAGTGCTTCACCTCATGGTGTGGGTGTGCGAGTGTTAAGCCATGCAGGGTGATGAGCATTAAAGTCCCTGGCCTATGTTGTGTTAAGGGGGATAGATCTGGGATATAATTTAGAGGGCAGTGTTGAGAAGTGGATGGAGGGATGTAGAAATTAATTAGATTGCATGTTTTTTTTATTGATTTTTACTTCTATTGAATGGATGTGCGGATTTGGTTGTTGTACATAATTTGTTGTGCGTGATTTGTGGTTTCAAAATTGGATATTTTGGTGTATGAAGGTAACAAGGGTATAATTGGATGGATTTTGGTCTTGTCTTGTGTAGTTAGGAAATTCAGAGAGGTAGTGTTTTGTGCGAGATTAGTTTCCTGTATAAGTGCTGTGTATATATTGTATTTAATTTAAGTAGGTTAAATTTCTTTGTTTATTCCATTAATATTTAATTGAAATATGTTGGTTGAATTGTGGGGATGGAGAATGTAATTTCTGTGTGATAGTCTCTCCATAGAGTTGCAGGACCATGTTGGATTATATTGATTTGGGGTTTGGAGGTTGGTGCAATTTATGTGAAACTAGATTTGTCCTCAAGTAACTGATCTATTACATTTAGGGCAGATATATACTCTGGGACCTGGATTTAATTCTACATCACCATCTAATAGTAAGATTTGGGGTGCGTACACTGGCCTTACGCACCTCAAACTCAAAAAGGTGGAGAAAATAGATGGATCTCTTTGAGTACAGACGTAATGATGGGTGACGATCCCAAGGATCGCAACTCCTGCAGGAGAAGAGAAGAGGTTGGCCATTTCAAGATCTGTTGAGTTTGCCCTAGCTGTTCCATCTTAAAGTTTCTTTGAAGCAGGTTCCAGAGCAGTGCCTCGGAATCGAACATTGTCCATACTGACCATAATTTGATGTGTGTGTAAGATGTGAGGGGGAGGGGGGGAATGCTTATTTAGATGTTAAAATCACTTAAAATATAAAATTGGACGATGTTTTGGCCCCAGAAATGCAAGGTCCTTATTCAAGTCATGTGCAGAGCGAGCGATAGTAGTGAAACTACTCGCTTAACTGATTTCAGCATGTCTAAATACCTTCACTTTTTTCTTAGAGTATCAGCAGAAATTTTTTTTGTTTAACATAATAATAATAATAATAATAATAATAATAATAATAATAATAATAATAATAACTTAACTGTAGAATAATTTTTATTTGAAAATCTTCTAAGACTTACCTCAGGATCGGCTAATCTGGATGAAAGACCAACAACAAAAACTAGGTTTTTCTGAACCACTCTAACATTTGATAGATGCTTCCTGTTCTCTGTTACTTTCTGCTTCCTCTGCAGATCTTTTTGCCTCTTTTCTTGCTTAATATGTTGCAATCTATATTTTACAATGAGAAATATTCGTTTTAAAATAAACCTATTAAAAAAGTACCCTTCATTAATATTGACAAAAATATTTTGAAGAATAATTTCTAATAGGACTCTTCACAAAAACAATGATTCAAAAAATGTAACCCAACTATAAATAATTTTAGTATCTTGGAAAATTATCTCAAGATAGATATGTATAGAAAAATTAAATACTGTAATGAATATCATACTCTTCTTGCGTAAGAGGTTTAAAGTTGGCTGGATTTTCTGGATAAGCCTTTCGACAGGCTGGGCAGAGGCCATTCTCATCTGTTCTAATGCGATGCCAACAAAACCGACAGATCTGGTAACCACAGGTGCATGGGAAGAAGTTCAAGTCATCTATCTCAAATGGTTCCATACAAAGAGGGCACTCCTCAGGTTCTCCAACACAGTTCAAAACAGACATAGTTTCTCGATAAATCTGAAAACAAGAGCAATTAACTCATGGCCTTCAATTTAATTCAGGGTTGGTAAAAAAAAAAAAACTCTCTCTCTCTCCTCCCAGCCAAAAATAAAAGCCAACCCAATGATTACAATATATTTTTCAATATTTTTATAATATTGAGAAGAAAATCAAAATACAATATATTTTTCAATATTTTTATAATATTGAGAAGAAAATCGGATTAATAGGCCTACATGACATACTGCCATGATAATTTTGCCTTGTAGTGTTGACAAGAAAGATCAGATTCTTAAATATACTAAAATAATTACATATGAAACTCTACATTGAGCAGATGAAATTAAAAATATAAAAACATTTATATATTCCATTAAAACAGGACAATAAAACTCCTTTTTATTATTATATATAAAATTCATTTCATTATTCTTTGTCTATTTTGATAACCTCCAGTGTCTTTTCAGCTCCCTGGCTGTATCTCAGTTTATTCCATATAAGACAATGTTTAGATCATCTAGGTTGACTTGACCAAGAGCTTGCAGGACAGTAATTAACTGTTTTAAAAAAAAAATGAGTTTATCTTATTTATCATTTTACATTTTAACAAGATTCCACCAACTGAAAAGATCCTGTTTTCAGCAATATTTTGTTCAACATATGGATATAAATGATGCTCAAGTCTCTCAACTGTACACATATAACTATTTAAGCAAATTAACAACTTAGTTAAAACTTTAATGGACACAAATAGTCAAATGGTTATTATATTTCTTCTGGGGTTATCAAAATATTTAAAATATCAATGGCTTTTATTTTGCCTAAAGAAAAGAGTTCAGCATAACACAAAATCACTGCCTCTCTTAAGTAAACTGTTTTTGCAAGAATATTAATATCTTTCTTTTGGTGACAACAGAGATCCAGTTATGGGTCATCTTACCAAACTAAGGAAGTGGTACTCTTGATTACCTTTCAGAGCTTAATTCATATACTGTCAGTTAGGTAGTGTTAATCCCATGACTGTAAAACTTCTGTGCCAAAAGAGCCTGGAGCACTACCAGAGGTAGGCCTTCGCTTTGAATTTAAGAAATTTAAGAGAAGGCTGATGTTACTTTTTTGGATGTTAAGAATTATGCCTTAAAATTAGTGATGGGACGATTAATCGTCATCGTCAATTTTTACAGATTATTTTGCTGATTTAGTGAGGAAATATTACACCAGAAACTGAAGAAAGATTATGTTTCTGCATCGTAATTTAAGAGCTGTAAATTTAAAGTACTAGAATATTGTATGTCTGTCCATGTTCTCACATATTAAAAATTTTTAAAATTGATGTTTTGAAGATACTTACTATATAATAAAATTACATAAAATATTAAGTTGAAATATAAGGAGCATGAATGATTTTATTAAATAAATAAATCATTATTACTAATCAAGAGAAATAATAATTATTATTATTATTATTATTATTATTATTATTATTACCCACCTTCTCTCCCCAAGACTAAACGTAAGGTGCGTAACATGCACCAGAAACAATAGTAGTAAAAGAATATGACGCAAGTCAAAAAGAAAAAGTTACCATTCCCTTCATACCTTTTAGTGAGAACTCGTCTCAGTCTGACGATTAGAGCTTCACGGGACCGCGACGGACCCTCACTATGGCATCTCATCAATGTGTGGTTCATCCCTTGGCCAAGGTGGGCCACAAACATACCCCCTCACAAAACCCCACCATTCACTCCTATTATGCACCTTTCTTCTCGCCTCTGACAAACTCACATTTCTCTCCTCCAGGCATTCCTTTACCACTCAACCCACTTTTTCTTCAGTTTCCCAGCCGGTCAATTCCCAGCACACTCACCACTATGCATCCGCTTAACCAACTGACAGTCACCCATCCTTTCCAAATGACCAAACCATCTCAACATGCTTTCATTTATTTTCTCATTTACCCCTTTCTTCACACCACACAACTCTCTAATAATTTCATTCCTTTGATCAGTTCTTCTCACACATAACACCCTTAAGATTGTCCATCTGAACACATTGAACTTTAGATCTATACTTCTTATGCCAGACCATAGTCTGGCTACTATACATTAACACAGGTAACAATATACCCTCATGTAGACCTTAACGCACTCAAGTCTTAGTCCCTTTACATCTACCAACGATTTAATTGCACCAGCCACCTTCCTGCCATTCACAACTTTCCTCCTACACTCTGCATCATCATTCCCTTTTCATCCAACATATATCCTAAATATTTAAACTCAAGACACTTGTTCCAGCTGCTCACCATCTAACAATTTCACACCAAGGACTGTCCTCACTTACAATCATAACCTTATTTACTCTTATCTACATTTACTTTTAAACCCCTTTTTTTACACACCTTGCCAAATCTCTTTACCAAACCTCTCAAACTCTCTTCTGATTTGCCACACAAAACCAAATTATCCGTATATAATAGGTAGGGCACCCTCCACTCTCTTCCATTCTCCATCATTCTAACATATCCTACCACCCCACCTCTAATTGCTTTTAACCATCCATATAATTGAATAACCTAAGGAGACATAACACATCCCTGCCTCACTCCGCTATTAATATTAAACCAATCACTTTCAACTCCATTTATTCTTACTCACGATTCACTATCATCATACATAGTTTTGATTCCATTCAGAAACTTACCATCAACACCATATATCACTAACACCTGCCACAGAGCTTCCCCAATAATCCTATCATATGCCTGTTCCATATCCATAAAACCTAAATATAATTTCTTCTTCTTCTCCCTCATTTTCTCAATCATTTGTTTCAATGTAAAAATTTGATTAACATCCTCTACCACTTCTAAAGGCACTTTGTTCTTCATCAATCAGTCCTTCAGTCACTGGATGCACTCTTTTGACCAAAATACCAGCATGTTTATCTTCCCTGCAACACTCAATAAACTAATTCCCCTATAATTCCTGCAGTTACACTTATCCACCTTACCCTTATACAAAGGTACTATTACTGCTCTCCTCCGATCCCTCGGAGCTATACCCTCCGTAAACGCTTTGTTACACGTCTTTCAAATCCAATCAATCACCATCACGCCTCCGTTCTTGATCATTTCACCAGTAATTTCATCTATACCTGCACTTTACCATTCTTCAACATTCTCGCTCTACCCATTACATCCTCCTTACTAATGACCTCATCCCCAAAATACCTTTTCCTTCTTGCACCATCAAACTCACACACATTCACTATCACCTCTTAATTACTGCCAATGTTATGCAGATTTTCAGTTCCCTCACACTCCCCTCACATCCATTTCATGTGTAAGCACCATCTATTCATTATTCTAAGCAGATTCCCCTTATTCTCATTCTTAATTTCACGCTTCCTTCCAGAAGAGCTTCCTATTCCCTTGTAAGTCCCCATTCATCCTCCTTCCAAACTGTCCATTTACCTTTTTTCTCCTCCTACGTATGCACCTTTTAGTATTCCTTTTTTCTTCCTTATATAATTCCAAGCATTTTTCTTTTGAAAGCTCATTATTGGGTTTTACTACATTCAACCACACTCTTTTTTACTTTTAACCGCTTGCATCAACTCTTCATTCCACCACTCACTGTTAACATTCTTACTTCCTACTTTAGCACATCCACATATATACTTCTTTTGCACCGCTTAGTACCCTTCCTTCCTTTGGTTCCAGATTTGTTCAGTTTCAACTTGTTCACATTCAAATGATTTACTTGCGAGCGGTCTTAAATACTTATCCTTATTGCCTTGTCACTTAACTTCTCACTCTTAATTCTAACCACTTCCTTATTATTATTATTATTATTATTATTATTATAATATAGAAATTAGAAACAAAACCAAGATGTTAATGAATAACAGAAAAACTTTGTATTAATGCGGTTCTTAATGTATTTACACATTTAAATAAGAATGAAGTGAACACAATTTAATTCTTCCTTATTATAAATTTGTTAAATTAATTAAAATAATAGAAATTTTTAAAATATACTTTTTCAATTAATCGTCATCGTCCAAATTTATTAAAATCTTCCTCGTCAAAAAATCTTAATCGTCCCATCACAACTGAAAATGCGGTTCTTAATGTATTTACACATTTAAATAAGAATGAAGTGAACACAATTTAATTTTTCCTTATTATAAATTTGTTAAATTAATTAAAATAATAGAAATTTTTAAAATATACTTTTTCAATTAATCGTCATCGTCCAAGTTTATTAAAATCTTCCTCGTCAAAAAATCTTAATCGTCCCATCACAACTGAAAATGAATTCTCTTTTTACTTGGATGTCAAATTTCAATATCTATGGATGCACACATTTATTTTCAAAATCTGCATGTGGGATAGCAGATTGTTTTAAGTATCAAGAGCTTTGCTACTGGCAACTGATATTTTGTCTACTAAAAACATTTCAGTAAAAAATTTATCATTTATTTATTAATTATGATTTTATCATGATAAGGTACTCTATTCAGGGACTTCAATATACACAACAATGAATGACTGAGTCCTCTCAATTCATATCCAGGAGAAGATGCCTGAATCCGTCAATATTTTCAATGATCTGGAGAACCTACACATATTTCTGATTGTCCCAACCAATTCCGAAAATAACTTTGATGCATGATTCAACACTAGTCCTTCTCCCCATAAACATGCCATTTTTGCTCATATTGGTAAATCTGATCACAGCCTTATATCTAGTTAATTTTAATGCTCTCTCACTCCAATAGGTCCATCTTTTCCTAAGCATATTTTCAGGCACTTTGTTGTTTGGGAGGCTGTGCATAGTTTCTAGGCAAACTAGCCGCTACCGTGGCTCAAACGGTAGAGCGACGGAGTCGCATGGCATGGTCGTGGGTTCGAGTCCTAGTTCGGATCCTAGGTAGAAACTACCTAGAAAGTTCCCCTCCTTGAATAGGGCTATGCCCGTGAGGTGTGAGCTTTTATTAAAAAAAAAACTATTCATGATGCTAATGACCGACTGCTTTGACTCAAACTACAGTTACTGCTGATAAAGTGGGGACTGTAACTGATGGTGGGATGAGCAGGTTCACTAATCCTTTATATAAATCTTCCTCTCATCAAAATCCATTGTTGGATTGTGCTTGTTCTTGCTCCATTCAGGTTTACAGACAGTGTGTAATGGGAGTAGAAAAATTCTCACTCTCCTATTATCTCAATAATTTTCATTCAGTTCAGAATCATTGCATAGATATTATTCAATGAGCAAAGCAGACTTTCATTTAACAAAAGTGATATAACCTTTGTTCTCCTACTGACAAATCTTTCTGCCCTCTAGCCATAGCATCTCTAACAACTGATCTGCTTTCCTCCTCTTCTATGCTTCAAAGTTAATTCTCCAATTGATAAGGTTAATCTCCGTGGTCTCCAGTTGCTTTAGCTCAACCCTGATCACCTCTCAGGTAACCTATGCTGTACCTGTGATTACATTTGATCAGGTACATAGACTACTAAAATCTATAAATGTTAGGAAGGCAAGCTATCCGGATGGCACACTTAACACCTCCCTGAATTTTGAGGGGGGGATTCTGGGCTGACACCATCCCTAGTACAATTATACTCTGCGCCTCAATATTAGCACTTTACCTTAGCATTGGAAGTGGGCATATATCCAAGCTATTCCTAAGGAAAGCATCAACTCTGATCCTTTTAACTATCCCCATACTGCTCTCACTTGCGTTCTGTCTAAAATCTTTAAATCATTCTCAACT
>JABUQX010116576.1:15000-30719 GCA_015478945.1 Trachelipus rathkii | reverse complement strand
GGTAGACAAGTTCGGCGGTGAGCCCACGGCTCATCCAAACATTTTTTCGTACTTTGCATACATAACTTTTAAAGTTGACTAAGAGGGGTTTAATTGAACACACCCTAGAGTTTTCTTTTTTTCAAGTTGCGTAAATTAAGTAATATCTCCTCAATAACTTTTATTTATACTTCAATATACTATATCATAAACCTTCACCACAATTTACACTTACACAAATGTAATAGGAACACACCGTGGTTCTAATATGAAACCTAGGATGTTAGTAATTTGCCTAAAAAGAGTAGCAATAATGAAACAATTCGAGAATCAGGGGGTAAATGGGGAAAATATATTAAATCATTACAACAATTTACAAATAGTTAAAACGATGCGTTCAATTTCCAAGTAAATATTCTAAAGTAATTTAATAATAGTTTTTCGAAAAAAGTTTTCAATCGTTTTTTTTTAAGCGACGTCGTATTAACTTAACTTTTGTAGCAGAACATTATTAGATTATTTGTGACCCCGGTTGGAAGTATTTAGCAATCCTTTTGGGAGAGTTCAACATCATTGGTAAACAAATAATACCCAACAAGAGGAATGTATGTTTATGAAAAACTTTAGGGGACAACCTTGCCTGATAGAAACTTCGTCAAGGATCGTGGACAGAGAAGTGTTTCTATCAAAATAGAAGAGATAATAAAAAGGTTGAAAAAAGCATATCTCTGCCAGAAAATAGAAAATCGCCACAATAAGAACCCTGGGGAAAACTAAAACAGTAATGAGTATGCTTTCACCAGTTTTTCTTAGTATATTTTAATTTAATTATTTAATTATGTTTATTTATTATATATAATTATTATAAACTGTAATATTAAAGTTCTTTCATTTTAGGTAAATACTTTTACCCTGGTCTGGTAAGCCGTACTGAGGGGTTCTATTTGTAAAAAAGGAACTGCAGGATTGACTGGGAAACGAAGATAACAGTCGGGAGCAACTGGAATTATGAGGAAAACTTTTAGCTTAAATAATAAATCTAGTTTTATTTTGCCAAATTAGCTTGGGATATATATATATAATCATGTTAACCAGCCATGCATTTTTATTATGAACTTAAATTATTAGGTTTAATCGATAACCTGAGGAGTCCTTTATATAATTATCAGGAATCGTCAAGTAACAACAGGAGACATGGGAGCTCCATAGGAGTTGGTAATGGTGTATCATATTAAACAATTCGTGAGAAATGGTACAGGATCAGATATTCAATATTGTTTCATGTGAAGCATACTTATAAGTTTCTATGAAACAAAAGTTTATCATTAATCATGAATATCAGGAGCTATAAAGCTAATAACATAACTAAAGATCTAATTGCTGGAATCATAATTTAATTCATATAATTAGTAATAAAACCACTTCTATTATTTTAATTCCTTCCATGTAAATAAAACAATAGTATGAATCGATAAAGCGAGAAAACATAATTGGAAACACAAGACTTCACCCGAAAAAACTTAAAAAAGCAAACAAAGAAATAAACAGAGATAAGGCGATTTTCCAAGGAAATAAAATGACTCCAAAGAAATAAAATGAACTCTGATTTCTTGGATTTTTTGAAGTGATTATTCCAATTGGACAATTTAAATTTTACAACGACCGGGAAGGGTAGACGTTGCCGAAAATAGTGGAGAGGTTCGTAAGAGTTCTTGAACGGGGTTGAAACTTTGTAGTATCCAAATATGGGACACTAAAGAGGACCACAAAATTTTTTTGTATTGGCCATAATGTGGTTAGTAAAACAAATTTACTTAGCCAAAACAAATTTATTTAAATTAGCAGATTCTTTTTCCTCCTACGTGTTTTCAAATTATTGTTTTCTTTTCTTTTTCATTGAATATGTTCACACAGAGGACGAAGCAGATTTCATCTAATTAATGTTTTTACACTTGAAAAGTACACTACGATCAATATCACTCAACTTTTTAACTAAAAACAAAAAATCATCATGTCTTACGTTAGTTCTGGCGGGCGGTGTGTTGCATTAAATTGAGACTAGCGTACAACACAACACAATTTATCGTGGAAAAACTTAACGTTGCGATAGTTCAGCGTGTAATTATTACCAAAATAACTGCATTCTTGCAAGAGACTATGATGTAATGTATATATTAGCAAAAAAAATTTTAATATAATTTTTATCTTATAAAATTAAGTTATATCATGGGCATCATTATCAAATTTAGAGCATTAAAGATAATAGACACATATAGTGTGAAGTGATGACTGTTAAACAATTATATCCATTAGTTTTCCTTAACTAAGGATAAAAAATTTCACAAATGACTACAAAATATCCGAATGGCATAAGGAATTTGAAATAACAAAATATTTCTTTAGTTAATTTTGTTTCAGATTTTGAAGAGTTTTTAGGCAAATAAAACTACACCAGCTGCCAGATCGAGTCCCAAAGAGCCCAGAATGATGGAGAGAGTGCTAGGAAAAGAGATAGCAAAGAATTGATAAGAGATATCGCTCAAAGATATTTTAGCAGTCAAGGCATTATTATTTATCATTATATAAAAAATATTATAAACAGAATATCCTCCTGCAATGTTACGAGACCATGGAAAGGAAGTTATATCCCAAGATTGAGATATAGGAGCCGCTTAACGGTTCTTTTTGTCCTTACTGATATTGTGTTTCTATTTTTGAACCCTATTCTATGTACTAATTCTCATAGTAGACATTAAGCATCGAGCCCATTTTTTCTTTCAAGGCAAGAACAGACCTAACCTTAATACAATTAATTCACTGGTAGGTATTGTGAAAAGGTAGTACAAACAAACAACGATTGGTTTTTGTGACAAAGATTATGGTGTTTAGGTGAAACACAATCTTCATTCTTTATATAATGATCAACTGTGCGTAATGTGCGGATTACCGATTGTAATCCCTTGATTTCTGTTAATTCCTAAGTCAATAGGATCGGTCTACAAATTACGTCTTTAATAAACATTTTAAAAACCATAAATACTTTGACTTATAGGCTAGTTCCAGTTCCGCTGTCCACATACAGCATACTATAAGTTAGTTATGGACTATTTGGACGGATTAACAGCCGAAGGGGAAAATATCAGAGAAACCAGATTTTTCCTGTTATCTCGCAAGCATTACATTGTCCTACCACGCTTAATCTATTCATTCCAGTGGTTGGTGTGGAGCTGAACATTGATAAACGTTTATCGTTTTCTACATGGTCGGTATACATACGTTATTACTTGAATTTTTAAAGACCTTTTTATTCTCAAACTATTAGCAAGGAATAAAGGAGAATTAGTCTATTCTAAAGCTCCTTCATTATCTCTACAAGTGGGGAAGACGGCCTACCAGTTTGACACAATATATTTAATAGTGATTTATTCTATCTAAAAGCACTAATCTTTCATTCTGGTCAATGACGGTTATCAGGCAACTACTCTTTGTCATACTTGAGTGAACTAGCTGAGAATCAGTTAACCATGTTAAAAGCAGACGGCTTTCATTACTAGTAAAGTAATATCATTATGCCTTTCACAATGGAATCAGAAGCGCTTTTAAAACAAACTGACTCATGACAATCAATTTCATCATTTGTTATCTTGCCACACTCTGGATTAATGGCATCCAAAAAGACAACAAACTTTCTAGTACTACTATTTTTAATTGATTATACTGGATGAAATTAGGAACTGATAAGTTCATTATTATAGGTTTTCTCAAGTTTCCACTTTTTGGGGGCGTTTAGATTGAGATTAATTAGGTTCAACGTTAGTCATTTCTTCTTCACGTGGTGTTATTGCCTTAGTTCCTTCCACTGGGATGTATTTCTGCACCATGGGAGTTTTACGGTTCGACCATTTTTCTTGGTAATTTAGATTTTCGCTCACACGTTACCCAAACCCAAGACATTTACGTTTTGCTAGTGACCTGCAGTGACGACGACTTTCAACAATGATTTGATTCATCTTTACTAGGCAAGACAAAGGATAGCGGCATAAATGAACTGTGGTACACTGAGTTGTTATGCTAGACTACTTTTTTATACATTCACTTCGTCCCGTGTTTCTGACACATTAGATACCATCATTAACCCATGATGCGTTTTTCTTGCACACATAAGCAAACCATACTAGAACTACGACTATTCTGAGGGGGAAAACAAAGGAGTCGGACGTACTCTGCATTCAGCTATTTTTTGACCCTTTTGTTTATGCAATAACTACAAATTACCGAGGTATGTAGCATCATTTAAACTATGGCCCACCTTGTTGCAATAATCACATAATGTGTCATAACCGTCAACGTTCATACTTCGTGGGACATTTGTACAATAAGACCTGTCATAACCAAAGGTTGAATTATTCAATGACTGCACATTGTTCCATTTACTGAAATTCTTATTGTAGTAATACTTTACTCTTTCTCCACTGTAGGGACAGAGCTACGGTTGATAAACTAGCGCATAATTATTTGATTCCTACTGTTCGAATTATGACGTTTAGATATTCAGCATTGACTTGATTTGTATTCTCTTTAACTTTCAGGAGTAAGCTGGTTGTTTAGAGATTGATGGGTTAATTTCTGTATCAATTTAATTTTGATACTGCACTTTTGGGCAGTATGATGCAGCTATACGGACGCAATTTTATGCCCTCGTAGTATAGACAGGAATCAATATAATTATATTTAGGGATTCTTGAAAAAATAGAAATAATATAGTGAGGAATTTATATAATATGTTTTATCTGCCGTCTTTACTTGTTATATCATGTCGTATGGTAATAGCTTTATTCCCTAGCCTTTTTCAGGGGCGAAATAGGCTGGTTGCGGTTATAGTCAACACCGACCCGCTGAATCATACACATACGTCCTCATTAGTGAATTTTGTTATTAATTCTAAAATTTTTCAGTCGATTGGATAATGTCCTTTATGGCTCAGCAAGTCGTTGTCTCATGATTATTAGTTATCGATTATCAGCCTAATATTTTTTTAACATTAAATGTTGAAGGAGAAAACAAAGGACTATATGGATATTTTCTCGAATTGTTGGATACAGGAAACCAGCGGATTACAGAAAATCCAAGAGACGAATTGTGAACCAAGTCACAAATCTACTCAAAAATTGCAACGCGACGGGACAAGCAACACAAGTCCCCTGTATCGGGCTGAGACGCCCATTTAATAGGCTAAAGTAAGGGATGCGAGGTAATTCCCAGGATCACCAATATTTGTAGAGATGCCTAGAAATACGGATGACCCCTAAACTATGGAATATTACTACCCTAGATATATGTAAATATTATATTAAATAACATATCCAAAAAGCACATATACTGATAATTATGCCACAGGTTTTAAAGTATTAATATTTTTTAATTATGATGGGTTTATAAAGAAAGGATTTTTCCAGTCAGATTAAACCAAATAGATATGTATTGGTTACCAGGACTCCCAACTTATAAATAGAGAAGAGCAGCAGACTCGGTATTACTATCCGATTACCCCTCTTCTTGTTACCCGATAAGGCTTCGCTTACGGGGGTAGTTGTCTCAGGACCTCAGCACCTCTCATTACATCACGCTCACCCAATTGGTAGACAATTCGGGCGGTGAACGACTCGTATCCAAAACATTCTTCTGGTCTTATGCATACTAACTTTTAATGTTACTTGGACTAAGATCAGGGGTTAACTTTAACACCCTAGTAGTTATTTTTTTTTTCAGTTTTTGATTAATTATATCTACAAAACTTTCTATCATCTTTCACCTATACGGTAGTTCCATAAACTTCACACAATTCACTTACCACAACACTGCTATTATAGGAACGACACCGTGGTTTATATGAACCGTAGGTGTGGTTAGTAATTTTTGCCCTAAAAAAGCATAGCAATAATAGAAACACATCGAGAACCAGGGTAAATGGGTGGGAATTATTAAATCATACAACAATTTTAAACTAGTTAAATAACGCGTTCGGCTTCACATTTCCAACGTAGATATTCTAAATAATTTAATATGTGTTTTGCGAACAAGTGCAATGTCTTTTATTTTAAGCAGCTCTGATTAACTTAACCTTTTTGTGCACTCAGAACATAATTAAGATATTTTCGACACACGAGATTGGAAACGTCACTTAGCCATCTTTGGAGAGTTACACATTCATTTTGGTAACAAAATCTCTCAACAGAGGAATTATTGGTTTTAGAAACCTTCTTAGGGACAACCTCTGCCTGATAGAAACTTCAGTCAAGGAGTCGTGGACACGAGAAGTTGTTTCATCAAAAATAGAAGATTCTCTCAAAGGTAAATGAAAGATATATTCTCGCCAAGAATAGAACAATTCGCACCACGATAATTATAGAAACCCTGGGAAACATAAAACAGATGAGCGAGCTTGCCCGTTTTCTACTTTTGAATTTTATTTAAAATAGTAATTATTTAATTTTTATTTTACTTCAGACTCAATATGATAAAACTTAATATTAAAATTTCTTTCATTTAAGTATGTGAATACATACCTGTGTCAAGCATACTCAAAAGGATAAAAGCTGTCTATCTTTTTGTTAAAGTAAATCGTCTCATTTTTAAGGCAATCAAAATTTTAAATGCAGGTGCCGGGTAAAGCAAACTAGAATATGGGATGTACAATCCTTTAATTGTTATTATTGCTTTAATACATTTATTTTAAAAAGCGATGTTATTTTTGGTGTATAGATTATATAATATTTAACCGTCGCATGCATTTATTATGAACTTAATTTAAATTAGGTTAATCACTAACTGAGGAGTCCTATGAACCATAATAAATATATAGAGAGATTCGATCAGATCAAGCGGATGCAGGGAGTAGACTCTTGTAATAGGACATGAATTATGGTGTATCTCATATACTATAAACTATTACGTGGGATTGAGGACATGCAGTCAATATTTAATCATAATCTATATTTAAAAATCTGCATCATATTATAACATGAAAACATAGTTATCATCAGGAATCATATGGAATGAAGCATGTGGCCAGCGACAAGCATGTAATTGAACTACGCTGAACTAGCTGGAATTATAGATTTAACTAGAAGTACAGTAAAAACCAGTCATATTATTTTAACTTTCTTATCACAATAAATAAAACAGAAATAGTCATGAACGTGGATGGTGTAATTATTACTGATAACTCCAATCACAAAATAACCTCCACTCATATAACTTAAAAAGCAATATCAATGAATACCAAAAGAGTACAGGTGATATATTTAACAATAAATATGAATAAAACTATAATTGTCTCTACTTTGGATATCAATGGTAAAATGTAATGTGAGTGATCTCCGAAGATGCTAGTCAGGTGTGAGATGCTAATAAGTAATATTAGATTACAATAATGATGGTATAAAATAATACTTTCTGAACTTCTATTAACTCATATTTTGCCTTGGCACATCTTGGATATGTCTCAAAACTCTTCTTTTATCCGTAATCGATCAGTTATGGTGTGTTCGTCGCTCGAGGTCATGAATGACGCATTTTCCCTTATACTATCACTGACATGGTTTAACCTACCCTTCCCTAGGGACTATGGTTAGTCTGTTTGCCCGCGGCATTCGGCATATCCATTAAGTATCGAGCTCCGGCCCTTATTTCACGCGTCACTGATCCTATAGCTCTGTCCTCGGGTTTGTTCCTGTTCCATGTGTGCTTCACTCTTGCAAGTTTTCACTCTGGACGCATCCATATAAGCACTCGCTGATGGAGCGACTTCTTAATCCCTTTACATCGCTAATTGTGAAGTGTTCTCTCAAGAGTTCTGTTTCTCATCTAGTAACTTGTATTTTCATTCATCAACGATCTCCTTCATCTGCGACTTCGAAGACTGTTCACTATTTAATTCCGAAGATTAAAATTCCCCAATCTTTCAGTGAATTCAAATCTGCTCCTTCTTGCATCTAGATCGCGCTCCATTACCATCAGCTTTCCTACTTCTATTCTTCGGGATGGGATCATTTTCCCGGTTGGCAAGGTCACAGCAACGCTTATGATGTAACTCTTTATAAAACTCAACTTATATCTCCCCTCTCAAAAAAGTCCTCCCGAACTTTCCTATGAATCCTTCGACGATCTCCACTGTTGCTTCACCTTGCCCTGTGAACAACAATAATACTTCTTGTCTGGACGGTAAACAATAAATTGCTTTATGGACACACCTAAAATCAAAAACGGTGGTAATGGTGACTCACCTCAAAGAAATTGGGATTCGTTTATGGTGCTGCTGGAATTTCCCTCCTGATTCAATTGACACAGCACTACTCCATTGTATATACTAAAGGGCCTTATCCACCCCTTGTTTGAAAGTTGTGTGTTCCTCACATTTGGTGGGTGAATTCTTAGGCTACCCTTCTTTTGGATAGGTGTTTGCAGCTCTAAGGTTTTCCAAGGGAGAAATAAATAATCCTTCTACTACTGTTTCTGATAATATTGCCATTTCTACTATTTCTGCGACTGACGTTTTAATTCCTAATACTGCTATTTCTACTCCTATATCGACCTCGACTGTTACTGATACTATATCTGGACATGGTACTCAGGGAGGACCTATGCCCCCCCCTGAGGCCGCCATGCATGACCCTTCTACGGGGTATTTAATGAATGGGGGGTTCAATATATGCCAATATACAAGCAAAACCAAGGTAATTTTGGAATGGGGTACAACCTGGGGTTACTACCAGTACTAATGTAAACTGGAGAGGTAGTAGTATAGGGATGCCAAGTGGCGGCCAAGCCCCAATCTCAAGCATCTCGGTAAAAATGGCTTCCATAGGGGTCCCTGCTTCCAGTACTAATACTATGGGATTATTTGGGGCCAATTCCCTTTCTAGTAGTAATGTGGTTTCCGTGGGTCAGGGTGGGGGATTGCTGAACCCGATTTCTCAAGTTTATGTGGCTATGCCTGGTACTTATCAGTACTATCAACAGCCCGCTCTCCCCTTCCCTATCAATGTAGAGGCCAATAGTAGTAGCAGGAGAGATGAGGTGCCTTACATACATAATCCACATAGAGAACTAATGCAGCCCATTACAGGAAATGTTCAAAGGTTATACAACAAGCGCCTTCCAGTGGTCCCTTTAGCAGGTAGTGACAAGCACAAGGTTTGGCACGGGCCTTCTTTGCGTTCTTGGTTGACGAGCGTTGAAGACGCTTTAAAGCGGACAATGTTACTTCTGACCATGGGAAATTAGATACTTATTCTCACTATGTAGATCCTAAAGGATCAGTTCGGAGGATCTTAGATGGAATCCCTGAACTTAAATATGCCACAGAGTGGAATGTTTTTGCAAGGAAGTTGTTGGGTGCTTACGATCACCCAACGGTGGAGAGTACCTTTACGTCTTTAAATAAAATAAACGAAATAGTATGGGATCCAAGTATGACTTTTCTGACCTTCTGTGAATAGAGTTAACAGTAGGCCTCAGATTGATTATGAAGCATGCTGAGCAACAGTATGGTGAAGATATAAATCAGAAAAACCAGACGTACCAATATTATCTCTAAAAGGTATCTCAAATACACATCAAAAGTCTCACAACCAAAAATAGTAAATATTTTGAAATAAATAAGAGTATTTTAGAGCAGGTTGAAATATACTTAGCTAAAACTGCTAATCCTATAAACTTAATGACTCCTCAGAAGCTCTCTACCTCCACTAATGCAAAAAGTAAGACATAATGTTTCAATCAGGTTCAGGAATAGTAGTAGAAGAGATACAAGGATGCACAGAGACATCGGATAACTAGAGCTAGTATGTTTATCTGGATGTACAGGTGTGGAGTATGGACAATTATAACCAAGGAGCATGACGTTATTCATGATTAATAAATCTGTCGCAGCTGTATAGGATTGATATCACGACGGGGTCTACAGAGGCTTGATGCTAGGCAATACAAGTTGGGACTTTAATAGTCCAAGTGCTTTAAGAAGGATAAAATATTTGTAAGTCTTTTAAATGTAATTTTCATGTTGTACCGGATACTACGTCGTTCCCACTTTGAATTGGAAGAGACCGGACAATTTAAAGATTTACCAACTCCACGATAAACATAACGCGATTGATGCATTTTATGATAACAAGGAGAAATTAAGGAGATTCCATTAAAATTATTAAAGTATGAGATGGAAAGCTTCTGTTGGTACCGGAACATTTATACTTACCCAGTCTCTAACAATAGTCTCTGTAAACACCGAAGCACTCTCTACTTATAATACTAAAGGCGTTTCTGATCTAATACCGGAAACCGCCTCCTGCTCATATAGAGGCCTCTGATAGGATACCGGAGAAATCACTCTTACACTTATTGTATACGCATCCTCTTTACTTAGAGGCTGCCTTGAACACTCTTGCCCCCACCATGGGGAGGTATGTTACCACCGGAAATATCGCAAAACCGAACAAAGTTTAAATAAACTCGAATTTCGGTCATTTCGGGAGGAGCACCGCAGCGGCCACTCAGCACCACGAGCCCTCGACTAGGAACTACGCGTTCCATAGTAAGTATATGCGGAGCACCGCAGTGCATCTTCCTAATAAGGCTCATCAGCAATGCATCTGCATACCTATATTGGTGAATGTAGGCCGGCAAGCACGAGGCTGTCAACCTCTATTAAGAAGAAGCAAACAAAATAAGATTAATAAAATACATGATGTCTGTCACAGCTTTCCTAATCCTAGTAGGATCTCTCGACATCATTGAAGTAGCAAAATAAGAGCAAATTAACTCTCCAGCAGATCCGGATGTGGTCTCTGTTGTTCCTACTGTGAGAACAATACAAAAATTTTATTTCTCTATCTAAGATGAGAATGACATCCACCAGTAATATGAAAAAGGGCACAATTAACAGCAGAAGATAGTAGTGCCAGGCAGCAGAATGTTTAGTCATTATTATAATAATAGGCGAAGATACACTTATCACCACATTAAAACGAAGTAAGTAACTCTCCCATACATGATTATAACAATACTTTTAAACATCTTCTGAACATACTTTATCTCTCTTCTGAAATTCTTTAATTATCCTTACTACTTCTATACAAGGAGATTAATATCGCTTTCTCATACCTCTCTATTCTTCGTCGCACAGACCGATACTCAACAACATTGATGATGAGCCGAAAGGTTAAAATTTATGACAACGCATATCCCGACCATCGTACTCCGGATAAAATTACAGAAAGCCGAGATGTTGTCATAGATGATACCTTATCTTATAATATTAAAGTGTTATACTTCTTCGGAACGTAGAGATATTACCCTATTCACAGGTTAATATTATTCTGTTTAAAGTAACAGAGCATCCAACATGGTGCATCCTCCAAGAGAATTAGCATCATTACTGAGAAGTAAAGTGATTAATCTTCCTCAAATGCCTACTCTTTTTTCAAGGAAAACACTCTTACAATCATACATGACAAATAAGCAAATATATTCTGCATTAGATTAGAGTAATGTAGGAGCCAGATACCATTTCTTTGGACAATCAATTCTCTACTTACTACGGCTTCTCCACTTACTTTAATACCCACAAACCATACGACATTAATACTGTCAATGTTTCAAAATCTCTCGATGCTTCAAATTAGAGAAACTTTATAGATAATTTTATTCCTCGAGTCCAGTAGGCATCTCCAACAAAATAGTTAGAAAACCAATCTTCACAACTAGAAGACATGCTTTCTTCTGTAGTTAAAAATAGAACACTAGCGTTAGCAGCATGATCCAGTAGGTATTGTCCTACAAATAAATTATCTCTATTAAACTCATGCAAGGTAGTCGAGATTATGTGATACACGCCGTACCGTCCCCATAAATACATGGAGGCAATAGATGAATGGGTAGAAGACAGTCTGGAAAAGGTGTTACATAGAGCCAGTATTCGCCTTAGTACCTCGCCTATTTACTTTTAATTCTAAAAAGAGTGTAGAAAAAATGAGAGTAAGTAGTCGACTACCGTAGAGCTTGAACTACATTCACCTTCCACACAGGTAATCCATTAGCCTATTATATCAGAATCCTTGTCATAATAGGCCTCAGCACGCGTGTTCTTTTCGATCTGACTTACTGCTCAGTTCTTTAGTCACTTGGAGGTCGACAACGTCTTTCCTACAATACTTTCATCCACTTCTAGGGACAATGGCAAATGAGAGTCATGCCCCAAGGTGCTGGAAATTCTCTTCTTTTTTCAGCACGGTCACAATGGAATGGCACTTCAGCTTGCTAGGGGGTGCGTTGTTTGCTTTTTATAGAGATTTCATTATATTTATAAAGACATCCCTTCACACTATTTTCATCTTTCTAAAGTTTTTAATGCTTTCCCCAATACTTCACCTAAAAATAAAGCTTGAGAAGTGTTCTTTCTTCAAAAGCAGCGTCACTTTCTTAGGTTTTAAAATTAGTGAAAAGGGGCTATCCCCGGACCCAGTCAAACTAGAGGCTATTAAAGGTTTTAAAATTCCTCAGAATGTGTCTGATGTCCGTTCAGCCATCGGTTTCTTCAATTGTTTTCGCCACATGATCCCAAATTATTTTTTATATTTTACAGACATAAATTTGTACGATTCCTTCCTTCTTCCTTTGAGAAATTATATGAAGTGGACGAATTGCGTTTTTCACTTAACGGTAGGAAGGGTTCTATACATCTTGTTTCTTTGGATAATTAGTCAGTACTAGTAACTTATTGGCCTATATTTTATAATTTTTAGATCTGTCTGTCCTCATCTGCCCAATCCCACCAACTTGACTTGTAAAAGGAAACAGGTTTTATAACTACATAAAACCTCTGGCTAACCAGGGGTAAATTGCCATTTTTTTTACTCTTTTTCATAATTTCATAATTGAACGAAATTCATGTCATAATATAATAATCATATAAGTATATGGTAGGACTGATTATGTGTAACTTCCCTATAGGTCCATGGCCAGGGAGTGATTACTCAGTTTGTTTAAATTCAACCTTCCTAGGGTTGAAAAGTGGGAGAGAAAGACTCCAAAGTGCAAAGTGATCGTAAATAGAATAGAACACCTTAAGCAGCTTGTTAATAGACAAACAGAAATATGAAGGTGAAAATTTGCATAAATTAGTAAAAACTTTTAAATATAATTGTGTAATAATAAACTAAATTTGTATGTGAAGCCGTTTGAATATTCTGTTCTATGAACTTATGAAATTAGAATGTTTATTTAATTTTGGTGTTACATGCATATAAATATTTTTGGTGCTCAGTAAAATTAATTTGTGTATGTCACATTAATACAAATATTATAGATAAAATTGTGGTTATATATATTTTTTTTGTGATTGAATGAGGGAAGAAATTTGTTTGGAGCATGCTCAATGAATGGCATATTTAGAATAGGTAGAATTAAGGTAAAATTTTTTATATATTAAATATTAAATTTAAGTTTAAAATAAAAACAGTCAGTACATAACCTAACATAAAAGCAAGCTTTAGTTTTTCTTCAGTTTTCCCTTACATAACATAATATCAAGCAACAATTTTCTTTTACCTAACACAAATACAGATACAGTTTTCTTTAATTACCTAGATTTTGTCTTAATAAAGTAAGTTAAAAGTTTGTGTTCTTTGTACTATGTATTACGTTCATTAAATAAAACAATATTGATTGTATTATAAAAGGATATTCTATGAGTTTGTACACTTTATTTTTTTGAAATCTTTCTTGTTAAATTAAGAAACAGTAACTGATCTATTTGTTAAATTATTCCCCTTTTTATTAATATTTCTTAAATAATTAAAATAAAATGTGTGGTAAAGTTGATGTAATCTATATTAGGTGTCTGATCACAGACTTATTCTGAGGTAATTCACAAATTTTTTTTAATTGTCTTATTCAAATTTTCTTTTATTTTGTTTTTTTTCTTTAATTCTAATTCTGTTTATTATATTTTTTTGAGTTAAATTGCCGAATGTTCTGAAACTTTCCTCAAGATTAATAAAAGCCATAAAAGAGAGAAGGAGTGGAAGTGTGAAAGAGCGTCAGAACTCTTACTGGTTTTATGTGAAAAGCCCGGGACCTCTAAGTTTACATCTATAAACTTTTTCAGGACTTTACGTTAGTGACTAGCTGTGAGTTCATTCAGTTATACGTTTGTTCTGTAACTCTATTCTTTACATTATCTATACTTGCATGATTCAATACAAATCATATAATTTATCTTTACAATATTATATATATATAATATTATATATATATAATATATAAATATATATATTATATATATATATATATATATATTATATCAAATAATTAATATATATATATTATATATATATATATATATATATATATATATATATATATATATAAATATAATATATAATTATATATATTCTTCAATATTATATAATATAATATATAATATATATATATATAATATATTATATAATATATATATATATAATATAATATATATATTTTATATATATATATAATATATATTATATTATTATAATATTATATATTGAATATATATGTAATATATATATATACTAATAATATATATATATATATATATATATACTATATATATAATATTATATATTATATTATTAATATATATATTATATAATATATTTCATATTATGTATATATATTTATATATACTATTATATATATATACTATTATATATATAAATATATATTATATATAAAAAATATTAATATATATTATAGTATATATAATATTATTATTATATATATATATTATATACTATATATATATTTAGTATATATAATAGTATATATACTACTATATATATATATTATATATATATATATAATATATATAATATATAAACTATATATGTCATAATATATATATTATATATATATATATATATATATATATATATTATATATATTTATATATAATATATATAATATATATAGATCATATATATATTATATATATATATATTATTTAATATATATATTTTATATATATTATATTTATATTATATATATACATTATATATATTATATATATATATATATATATATATTATAATATAATATATTATATATATATATACTATAAGTATATATATATATATTAAATTTATATATATATTAGTATAATTATATATATATATATATATATATACTTATATATATATATATATTATTATATATATATTTATAATTGCGATGCATCGCTGTCCAGATCCAACACGACGACGAAGAGCCAAATCACACAAACTAATAAATTTGTTTTACTGGTTTCTTCGTGTGTTCTGCACTTCTAATTTCCCAACTTTTTCCAAACTTATACTGTATTATAAATCTATCTAAGTTAAAAAATGGCTCTACACTCCAGTCGAAAGGAAACAAAGTCCGCAAACGGCTATACATTAAATGAGAACTAGATATAATAAGAATTTAGTGAAAAACAGGGCACATGACCTCTACCACAACTAACCCACTGGTCATGGCAGAAGAATGATAGGCAGTTGCTTTGATTGCATTCAGCTATGATTGAAAAATTCGACATCTTATTGTACGGGCGGACGAAGATAGTCAGCAGCACTCCTCAAAAATTAAAAATTATTTAAAATTATATATCTGTTATTTCTTTGTTCAGTTGTTAAGATTCATGTAGCTAAGTATAAAATATTTAAAAG
>JABUQX010116576.1:0-5000 GCA_015478945.1 Trachelipus rathkii | reverse complement strand
AATTCGGAAGCTGCATGGGCCTTTCTAGACTGTCCCCAGTCAACAATATATATAAAGAATAATACTTAGGAAGCCGCATGGTCCATTTAGACTGTACAGTCAAAGCAATTAAAAATAAAATAATTAGAAATGCCGCATTGGCCTCTAGAATGTCCCAGTCTAATAAATGAATAAATTAATTAAATAAGATAAATAACTTAAGAATCCGCACTGGGCCATCTAGAATTGTTCAGTCAACAATAATAATTAGTAATTAAAAAAGATAATAATTAAGAAGCCGCATAGACCCCTCTAGAATGTTCCACCTAATAAATATCAAATAATAAAGAATAATACTTAAAAAGCAACATAAGCCTATCTAGACTGTCCAAGTCAATAATAAAATTATTACTTAATTAAGAAGCCGCAGTGGCCACTCTAGAATGTCCCAATACTAAAAATACTAAAAATAAAACATAAGAATAATACTTAAGAACAAGCAGCATGGGCCTAGCTAGACTGTCCCAGTCAAAAATAATAGTTAATAATTAAACAATAAAAATCAAGCCTAGAATGTCCCAGTCAATCATAATAAATACGAATATACTTAAGAAGCCGCATGTCCTTTTTAGACTGTCCAGTCAACCAATAAAAATAATAATGAAGAAGCCGCAATTGGCCCCTTAGAATTGTCCCAGTCAACCCATCAAAATTAAGAATTAAGAATAATTTTTATAATAATTAATGTAATTAATGAATGTATAGAGACTGTAAGAAGCCACATGGGCCTCTCGAGACTGTCAAGTCAACAAACAAAATTTAATAAATAAGAATAATAATTCAGAAGCCGCATGAACCTATCTAGATGGGGCAGTCTAGATCTGCCCATGCGGTTTCTGAATTAATTTCTATTTATTAATTAGTTAAGGATGACTGGAAAAATTCTAGAGGCCAATGCTTGCTTTTTAATTATTATTTTCAATTATTTTGAGTCATTGATGGGGACAGTCTGGTAGACCAGTGGCTCTTAATTACAAAACTATTCAATTAATTACATTGAATTATTATAAAAATTATTTAAATTCTATAATTTTTGTGGGATTGACCTGGATATTCTAAAAGGACTATTCGGTTTCTTCAATTATTAATATTTATATGAATCGACTGGACAGTCTAAAAAGACCATGCGGCTTCTTAAGTATAATTCTTAGTTAAACTGAAGTTGATGACATTTCTAGAGGGTCAATTGGCTGATTATTATTTTTAGTTTATTAATCTCTATATGCGTTGACTGGGAACAGTCTTAGCATAGGCCATGCAACTTCTTAAGTATCTATTCCTTTTATTACTTTATTATGTTTGACTTGGGCATATTTCTAGAAGGGGCATTGCGGCCCATCCTAATTATTAATTTTTATTGGATGTGACTAGGACAGTTCTAAAAACGACCAAGCGCTTCCTTAGAGTATATTCTTATTTAACATTATGAGTTAGACTGGACATTCTAGAGGGTCCAATGCGACATTTTAATTATTATTTGTATTATTAATTAATTATTTGTTGACTGGGAGGGTCCAGATAGGCCCAGACGGTTTCTTAAGTTATTATTCTAATTTATTATATTTTATGGGGTTTTGAATGGACCATTCGAATTGGCCCAATGGGATCTTAATTGCCTAATAGTTTATTTGGGGTTGACTGGGCGACAGGTCCTAAAATAGGACCATGCGGCTTCTTAAGTATTTTCATATTTATTATGGGTTTGAATGGAACATTGTTAGAGTTTATCCTGTTCTTGAAATTATGCGAAGACTAGGTGGAAGTTGCTGGCATTAACATCTCTAGAAAGCTGCCCAGTGCTACCCATACTAAATTAGAATAATACTTAAGGGTGCCGCATGCGTCCTATTTGTAGACTAGTCCAGTAAACATAAAAGTTGTGTATTAAGAAGCCGGAATTTCCCAACTCTAGAAAGTCCCAGTCAAACCCATAATAAAATAACTATATAAGCAATAACACTAAGACAGCCCGCAATTAGCCTATCTTAACTGTCCAAAGTCAACCAATAAATATATATAGTATATAATATATATATAATATATATATAATATATATATATAATATGATATATAATTTTATATATAGATATATATATATATATATATATATTATATATATATATATATATATTATAATATATATATAAATATAATATAATATATATATACATATATATACATACTATATTATATATATATATAATATATATAATATAATATATTATATATATTATATATATATATATATATATATATATATAGTATATATAAATCATATATATATATAATCATATTAATATGATATATATATATATATCATATATATATAGTATATATTATATAATATATATTATATTATATCATATATATATATATAATATAATATATATAATATATATATTATTATAATATACTTATATATATATATATATAATATAATTAAAAATAATAATTAAAAAATCGCATTGACGCCTCTAGAATGTTCCCAGTCAATCAATAATAAATAAGAACTGAGTTATTAAGAAGCCGCATGGTCATATTTAGACTGTCCCAGTCAACCAATAAAAGTTAATAATTAAGAATCCTCATTGACCCCTCTTGAATATCCCAGTTAACCCATAATAAATAAGAATAATACTTAAGACAGTCTGCATCGGCCTATCTGGATAACTCTCACGCCTATGTCTTATCCTCAAAGCACAAAAATCAACATCCCTCGTTGCTTTACGTTGCCGCCCTCTCCAGCTCATACTCTATGCTCCCTATAAGGGTGCTTAAAATTGTAAGACAACATTTAAATACTGGCCTAACATATCTATTATACGACATTATACAAAAACAATATATATTCTTTAGTCTGCATCTGGCATTAATTTTCAATTTTTGACACTAGGCCCTAGCTCTGGGTTCAAAATCTTACAATGGAGACAAAGAAACAGCAACATTAAATAACGTTAAAGACTTACGGGTTACAATGCCAATAGTTTGTTGAAAATTGAAAAAAATATATAAAAAACTTCATAATATACAGTTTTATTTTAATTTTTTATTTCTATTGAAGTTAAATCACTTATGTATAAAAGATATAAAAAAATATAAAAAAAAATTTAAAAAATCAAACCAATTAATAAAATCAAAAATATGATGATTTCTTTATAAAAAAAATCAAGTAAAAAAATCAGTTTATTTTTTTCATTTGATTTTTTTGATGCCATTCCTTTTTTAATTTTTTCAACCACTTTCATCTTGCAATTCTGTTAGCCAGGCATTCTAGCAGCTGTGGCTAGCATATTTTTTACAGATCCAGCTTTGGCTCTGGCTCTGTACACTTTTAACTTATAGTGTTTTTTTTTGGGGGGGGGATCTTTGGTAATTGCGGAACTAAGATAGCATGGAAACATTTTTTTAATAAGATTCAATATTCCAATAAAATGCTAATGCAACACTGCCACAAAAATACAAATTATTTTTTTTTTCTTTTAGGTTACATTTTTGTTAGGACCCAATAGGTTCAGGTTATAAGTTTTGTTGGTAATAGTAGTGCAGAGGGCTTCCCCCCCCAATTTTATAAAAATCAGAATTTCCGACATAAAATAATTGTTTCTTTTTTTCTTATTTGTTTGTTCTATGCAAAGCCTTTCCGGTATTTTTATAATTAATTGCAAATTTTTTCAAATAATTCGAAGGAATAGATCATCCTACATTTAAATTTCATCAATGTCGGATTGAAAATAAATGATATTTCCTTCTTTTTCTTCTTTGCTATTGCTTTCTTCATTCTTTTTATTTGTTCTTTCTTTTGTTTTTTTCATTTTGAAGGTCAACTTTTTCTGAGCTTTCGTATATCTGCGGTTGTGGGTGTAGAGTTCAGTATCATGACGACGAAGTCGGATTTTGAACGTTTGTTTATAACCTGACCAGCTGTCCACGTGTGTTTTAGAGCAATTTTCTTTTCTCCTTCGGTATTTCACAATTGTTTTCAGTTATTTTAACTTTTTATTTTTATTTATTATAAAAGGAAAGAGGCTACAAAGTAGAAAGTTTTGAAATGGAAAGGAATTATTAACATCTAGCATGCGAAATATTTTAAATTTAAACATATATGATACTATGGAAGTTAAAGAATTTTAAACCTTTATTTCTCAAATCTATATAAAAATTTTATTTTTCTTAATTAAAGTTTTCAATGTTTAATAAATAATACTATACTCATTTCAATTTCATTCGCTCGTCAAAACGACCGTTCCCACGGGACTCTGGTTTTGAACTTATAAAATTTAAATGTCATCGAAACAAAAGCATATTCATTTTTCATCAAACACGAATTTACTAAGCAGAAAATGTAAAATTTTATCAAGATTATATAAATCAATGGCAAGAAATACTTTTAATTACTAGCTATTCTTATGACGGTTTACATTTATTTTAAAGGTTGGCAACGTATTTAGATAGCTTTTGGCGGGAAAACATTTCAAACTCGACTTTCTCTCGCTGCATCGTCATAGACTATTTTTGGCGTGCAAATCGCCCTCAGCTAATGATTCTTAAAAGCTGTGATAGGAAGTCTGTTTGAGGTGTTCTCTCACCTTCAACTATATTATGTTTGAAAAAATTAAAAACTTATTGAAGGGGCATATTTCATTATTTTAAAAAAAAGAATATTCCATTCATGCGTTGAATTTTGAGGAAAACACTTAGAAATTTCACTTTATATTTGCCTGTAAAACGTAATTTGAGATGCGATCGTTTTATTTTATTTTGTACACTTCATTGTTTTTAATTAACCATTCTTGATTATTGTTTTTTTCATATTACGGCTACAGGAACCATTGGGGCATTTTTTCTTTATTTGTTGGGTAAAATTTTTTCACACTGTCTTCAGATATAGCATGCAATGTCATTATTGTACAAACATTATTACAATATACATCTGTTTCATCATTATTCATCATTTATCTCTC